>MCJB01001186.1:0-16124 GCA_002018475.1 Nicotiana obtusifolia | reverse complement strand
CAAATCAGGTAATTGTAACAATAGGGCAGAACTAAGCGTACGTTTCAACTCTTGGAAGGTACCCTCTAGCGGTTCCCCCCACAAAAAAGGCATGTCTTTTCTCACCAACTCCGTGAGTGGTGCTGCTATGTTGCTAAAGTCTTTAACAAAGCGCCTGTAGAAACTAGCTAGTCCATGGAAACTTCTAACATCTGAAATAGCAGTAGGAGTAGGCCAGTCTCTAATAGCTTCTACCTTATATTCATCTACTTCAACACCATTAACACTTACAACAAATTCCAGAAATACAACTTTCTCTACACAAAAGGCATACTTCTTGTAATTAACATATAACTTTTTGGCTTTTAATACTTCAACCACTTTCCTTAAGTGATCAACATGGTCATCTAAACTTCTACTATAAATCAGGATATCATCAAAGTAGACAACCACAAACTTATTAAGAAACTGTTTAAGCGTATGATTCATTAATTGCATGAACGTACTACGTGCGTTGGAGAGACCAAAAGGCATCACCAACCATTTATATAATCTAAACTTGGTCTTGAATGCAGTTTTCCACTCATCACCTAGTTTCATACGGACTTGGTGGAAATCGGACCTAATATCAATCTTAGAAAACACACTTGAACCACATAACTCATCTAGCATGTCATCTAACCTAGGGATAGGATGACGATACTTTACCTTTATCTTTTTGACGGCTCGGAAATTAACACACATCCTCCAGGTGCCGTCTCTCTTTGGAACCAAGATCACGGGTACGGCACACGGACTTAGATTCTCTCAAAATAGCCCCTTAGTCAATAGCTCATCCACTTGTCGTTGAAACTCCTTAGTATCCTGTGGATTGCTTCGATATGCGGGTTTGTTCGATTTGTGACCCCGGAACAAAGTCAATTTGGTGTTCTATCCCCCTCAATGGAGGTAGTCCACTCGGCATCTCCTCGGGAAACACGTCCCTGTATTCCTGCAAAACATCACTAACAACACTAGGCAAGGGGTGAACGTTAGTAGAAACTTCATCGTCACACTCAACCTTATAAACAGAACCATTATGTTCAGGTCTTAAGGTAGAACCATCACTAGTTCTTTCCCTGGCATTCTTCCAAGTACTAGCGGTTCTTTCAAGGTTCTCTACTCGGATACTAAGTGCCTTTACTTCAGCCCATAGCTCGGCTAAAGTAATGTTTGTCACAACCTTTTCTCCTTCCGTAGCCATGTACCTGCAAAAGAAACAAGACTAGAGAATGTGTTAAGGTTAGTTGAAAATACTCTCTCTCACTTTTTGAATGACTCTCGGGTTCACTCAAATTTTCATGTAGGATTTCACACTTGTCTTCAAATTGGCTTCCTCTAATTGACCAAGTTCCTTAGCGCCCTTTCAAGTTCACAAGTTCAATAGTTTCTTCGGGGTGAGTGAATTTATGTTACTTGATAGGCGGACAGCTTTTTAAGTGAGCACAAGAAGCCAAAAATTATCTATGAAAGTGGAAATTATGAGTTTTAGCACGAGGTTTTACAAGCTCAATGATTAGTAATTACTTAAGTAGGAAATTACCTAAGAATTACTAATTAGAAGTAGTGTAATTAAAAAAGAATTTCGAAATTAGTGGAAGGAGGAAGTTTTAGAAGCTTTCCCACTTTAGTTTGGAGAAGACCAATCCCCTCTCCGTAATCCTTAGGAATTCGGCCTCCGCCCCTTTCTTTTTCCAACCAATTTTTCGTCCCCCTTCTCCTTGTCCACCTAGGTTTTCAACTTCTTGAAACTTCTCCTATTTGGATTGGGAGATGTTTCCTTCTTGACTAGAATTAGAGTTTCCTATTCTCCTCCTTTCTCCTCCCCAAATTCGGCCTCCTTTACACCTTTAGGCCCTCTTCCATGTTTTCAACAATACCTTTCCAAGAACAAAAAATTGAAGTTCAAGAACAACAAGAATTTAAGGCAATCTTGTTAGGAACGTTTGACGATTCAAGAACCTCTTCAAGAACAACGTAAAACTCTTCAAGAACTTCAATGTTAACTCCAAGAACTCCAAGACATTCAAGATTCAATCGTGCACCTTCAAGAATTTCAACTAGAGTTTCAAGATTACAAGATTATCTGTTTCTAACGATCAAGAACTTCAAGAATCGGTTCAAGAACGTTTCTCTAGCAATCAATCTTCAAGACTTCAATCCCTAGATGATTTAACAACTTCAATCAACTATCAACTTTTGGTTTTTTTTTTGTCACATTTTTTTTAATCAAAAACTAATTTAACGAAAGAACCTAAACTAAGGCGCGAAGAACAGGATTGGGATTGTAGAAACAAACCCGTTCCAAGCTCTGATACCAACTGATGCAATATAATTGCTCTGATACCAACTAATGTAATATAAAAAGCGAAAACAAGAAAACAAAAGATAGAAGCAAGACGCTCAATGAATTATCAAGATAACAAGTAGGAACTAGTCTACTTACCTTCTTGATGAAGTCACGGAGTACCTATACTATACGAACAACCCTCAAGACAACAATGGTCTTGCAAACTGTTCGATCAAACAAAGGAACAAGTTAAATTTTGAATCGCACCAAAATTGGACAAGTTAAAGTCACACGTTGGAAGCACAATGGCTTGACCGAAAATTTCTTGTAAAATTGATGTAAAAGTTCTCAAAATAATGAAGTATTTAGGCTTATATAGAATGAGGCTTTACCTAAATCAAATAGGAAAAGAATAACTAGTAACCTGAATCAACTAGGAAACAAATAACTAACAAAAAGGCCACAATTTGGCTAAGTTTAAGAAGTAGTCACGCAGAACTCAAAAACAAAAAAGAATTAATGTCTTCCATAACTACACAATAATCTCAACATAGTAATAAGCATCACACGCCAAACGCTTGGCTCTTCTTCACCATCAAATGTGCATCATGAAGCTCTTTAGCCTAACTTCTCGTGAGTGGTCTTGAAGGATTAAATATGTCATGATCGGTTGACCTACATCAGTGTTTGGGGCCGAGCATAGAGAGGCCTCAAATACTATTGTCCTGACCTTCGATACCGGTTTGTAACCGTCCTACAATTCTAAGTTAGCACAATTTACCGTTGCCTCGTTAAAAACCTCACTAGAAAACCCATTTGGGACAATACCAGTTCAAGGGAAAAATAGTTCAACGCGTGCTTCGAGATCTAAAAATTGTATCATTTCTCGATGATTCCCTGCAAATGTTAATTCGGAATGTAAATAAATAAAGGGAAATGAATGGGATCGTACCTTAGCAATAGTATCGCTTCAAGTGAGCTATGTCCCAGTTGTTCGGTAGTTGCTCACCGTTCATCGTTCCGAGTTTGTACGTTCCTTTACCAGTGATCTCGATAATTTGGTAAGGGCCTTCCTTGTTCGACCCCAACTTCCTTTCATTTGGGTTTCGGGTGTTTAGTGTAACCTTCCTTAGTACCAAGTTCACAATACTGAAATGTCGAAGGTTGGTCCTTCGATTGTAATATCTCTCGATCCGTTGCTTTTTGGTGGCCAATCGGACAAGGGGTGCTTCGCGCCTTTCATCTAATAAATCGAGGCTCGTGTACATAGCTTCGCCATTTGTTTCCTCTATTGCATATCGGAACCTAAGACTTGGCTCTCCGACTTCGACCAATATCAAAGCTTCGGCGCTGTAGACTAGTGAGAACGGTTGTCCCCAGTATTGGACTTTGAAGTAGTTCGGTATGCCCATAAGATTTCAGGCAGGATTTCCTTCCACCTTCCTTTGGCGTCGGTTAACCTCTTTTTGAGGTTTTGGAGTATGGTTTTGTTGGTCGATTCAGCTTGTCCATTCCCACTAGGGTGATAAGGTGTTGAAAGAATCCATTTGATCTTATGATCCTTGAGAAACTGGTCACTTTGCTGCCGATAAATTACTTCCCGCTGTCACATACGATTTTTGATGGCACTCCGAACTGACATATGATGTGGTCCCAAATGAAGTCGATGACCTCCTTTTCCCTGACCTTCTCATATGCTTGGGCTTCCACCCACTTCGTAAAATTATCAGTCATAAAAAATATAAATTGAGCTTTACCTGGTGCCCACGGAAGGGGGCCAATGATGTCCATTTCCCACTTCATGAACGACCATGGTGATAAAACCGAGTGGAGCAGCTCCCCGGGTTGATGGATCATCAGAGCGTGTCTTTGGAATTCATCACGTTTTCGAACAAACTCCTTTGCATCTTGTTCCATGTCGATCCAATAATAACCGGCTCTAATTATTTTTTGAACTAGCGATTCGACGCCCGATTGATTTCCACAGGTACCTTTGCGGATTTCCCTCAAAACATACTCACTATTGCTTGGCCCTAGACATATTGCAAGTGGGCCATCAAATGTTCTCCTAAACAAGGTCCCGTCTTCGGACAGGCTAAATCGGGCTGTCTTTGTACGAAGGGCCCTCGACTCTTTTGGATCCGAGGGTAGTTTACCGGATCTGAGATATTCTGCGCACTTATTACTCCAGTCCCAAGTTGGGCTCGTCGAGTTGATCTCAGCGTGGCCTTCTTCCACCACCAATCTCATAAGTTGTATGACTTCTCCCGAGTTGAACTCGCCGTCTTCGACCGATGACCCCAAGTTAGCGAGGGCACCGGCCTTGCTATTTTGATACCGAGGTACATGTTGCAAAGTCCATTCTTTGAACCGATGTAATGTCACCTGTAATTTGTCCAAGTATCTTTGCATTCATTCCTCACTGACCTCGAATGTTCCATTGACTTGGTTCACCACAAGGAGGGAGTCGCACTTGGTTTCGATCACTTCCGCCCCCAAGCTCTTGGCTAGAGCAAGGCCTGCAATCCTGGCCTCATCACAGTCTTAATAGATTGTCTAATTGTAATACCTATTGGTGGATATATACGATGCCATGTCCAGACCCTTTTGCATTTGAGACGCCGTCCCTGAAAAGGGTCCAGATTCTCGAGGAAGTTCGCGAGTTAATTAACAACTCTCTTTTGACCTCGGGTATTAGGGACGGTGTAAAGTTGGCCACAAAGTCCGCCAAAATTTGAGACTCCATCGTGGTCCGAAGTCGATACTCAATATCGTACCCACTTATTTCTATGGCCCATTTGGCCAGTCGGCCCGAGAGTTCGGGCTTATGCATAACGTTCCTCAATGGGTAAGTAGTTACAACACATATGGGATGACATTGGAAGTACGATTTTAGCTTCTTAGAGGCACTTAACAAAGCGAGCGCCAGTTTTTCCAAGTGAAGGTACATAGTTTCGGCCCCACCTAAGGTTCTGCTAACATAGTAAATTAGAAATTGCGTACCTTGTTCTTCTCAAACTAGGACTCCACTTACCGCTATCTCCGAGACCGCCAAGAACAAGTATAGTTGTTCGTCCGCCTTCGGTGTATGAAGTAGGGTCGGGCTCGATAAATACCTTTTGAGTTCTTCCAAAGCTTGCTGGCATTTCGGGGTCCACGAAAAGTCGTTCTTCTTCTTCAACAGTGGAAAGAATCGATGGCTTTTGTCGGATGACCTTGAAATAAATCGCCCCAGGGTGACTATTCGCTCGGTTAACCTTTGCATGGCCTTTACGTTGTCCACGACCATGATTTTTTCGACGGCTTTGATTCTTATCAGGTATGATCTCAATTCCCCGATTGGATACCATAAATCTGAGGAACTTACCGGACCCTACTCCAAACGTACATTTTTCTGGGTTCAACTTCATGTTGTACCGCTTCAGTATACTGAATGTTTCCTGCAAATGTCTTAAATGGTCCTCTGCTCATAGGGACTTAACTAACATGTCATCAATGTAAACCTCACATTGATTTTTCTATTTGTTTCTCGAACATCTGATTACTAAGCGTTGGTATGTGGCACCAACATTTTTTTATCCAAACGGCATTATGTTATAACACTACGTGCCATACTTAGTGATGAAGGAAGTTTTTTCCTGATCACCGGGGTCCGTCCGTATTTGGTTGTACCCGGAATAGGCGTTGAGAAAGCTTAGGGTTTCGTGGCTGGCCATGGCATCGATCATACGGTCGATGGAAAAGAGTCTTCGGGGCATGCTTTATTCAAATCTTTATAGTCTACACGCATTCTTAATTTATTCCCTTTATTAGGGACTACCACTGCGTTTGCTAACCAATCTGGGTAATTGACCTCCCGAATATACCCTATTTTAAGAAGTTTAGATACCTCATCCTTGATGAAAGCATGCTTAATATCGGACTGGGGTCTCCTCTTTTGTTTAACTGGATGAAACTTCGGGTCCAAGCTCAGCTTGTGAGTGGTTATCTCTGATGGGATACCTGTCATATTAAAGTGGGACCAAGCAAAATAGTCTTTGTTAGTTATAAGAAATTGAATGAGTTTTGCCCTGAGCTCGGAGCTTAGCCCCATGCCCAGGTACACCTTCCTATCGGGCAAGTTTTCTCGCAATATGACTTGTTCCAATTCCTCGACCATCGATTTAGTGGCATTGAAATCATCGGGCGCTATAACAGACCTGGGAATCCCATAATCATCATCCTTGACTTCCCCTTGTTTGTTCGAATCTGCCGAAGATGGTATCAGTGGTTACTATTTTCCCCCATTTTTGACCACTTGATTTGGGACCTTTCGATGTTGAAACTGTAGATTCTAGTGTCACCTCTTCAATCGCGAACATTTCATTTGCAGCTGGTTGTTCCCCGTACCATTCTAACTCCATCAGGTTTTGGAAACTTCAATTCCTGGTGTAGCGTTGAAGGCACCGCCCTCATGTTGTGGATCCATGGCTTCCGAACAAAGCGTTGTATCTCATATCTCCTTCGATTACATAAAACTTAGCTTCCTGTATGGTGCCGGTGGTGTTTACCGGTGATATTATCTCACCTTTAGTGGTTTCACATGCCATGTTGAATCCGTTTATAACTCGGACTGCAGGCACGATTTGGTCTTGTAGACCGAGCTGCTCCATGACTCTCAATTGAATGATGTTAGCCGAGCTACATGGATCAACTAACACACGTTTAACTCGAATTTTATGTATGAAAACAGATATTACCAGTGCATCATTGTGGGGCTGTACAATCCCTTCCGCATTCTCGTCGTTGAAAGATAAAGTTCCTTCCGGTATGTAGTCTCGAGTTCGTTTCTCCCTAGTGATGGATACTTTGGTGCATTTCAACATCGGCCCCTGAGGGATATCGACCCCATCGATGATCATGTTAATGACGTGTTGAGGTTCTTCTTATTCTGTCTGTTTGTTAGAATCCCTATTCCTGAAATGATTCTTGGCTCATCACTCAAGAATTCTCGAAGATGCCCATTATTGAATAGTCGGGCTACTTCCTCTCTCAGTTGTTGACAATCTTCCGTTCTGTGACCGTGAGTGCCATGATATTTGCACATCTAGTTAGGATCCCTTTGGGTTGGATAGGATTGTAGAGGTTGAGGCTATTTGGTATCTTTGATGCACCCGATAGCTCATACAATGGTGGCAGCATTGATATTAAAGTTGTATTCCGATAGCCTCGGTGCTTCTTTAGGCCCCATGGACCTGTCAAAGCTGTTTTTGGTCATAAGTCCCCCCTTGCTCTGACCTAGGTCATTTCTCCTTTCGTTTCTCATGGAGTTCTGCCCGGACCCACTGCTTCTTCCGTCTCCATTATATGGCTGATACCGATCCCTCTTTGGTCTCAATTCATGATCAAGGTCTCTCTTGACTCTGTCGAGGGTTTTGACCAGATAAAAAAGACCTCGAAGGGGCCCCGAGTTGGTCATTATCGACTCTGATTTTTGACTGATACCGGTTATGCACGTCTGCCCATGTAACAGGTGGATATATTAAGTTTCGCTTCAACTGTTGTGAAGCCACTGAGCTTCGAACATTAAGTCCCTGAGTAAAAGCTTGAATAACCCAATCATCAACGAATCGGTGGCAGGTCCATCTATTCTATTTGAAATCAAGATAAGAATTCTCTAAGCATTTCACATCCTTTTGCCTCACTTTGAAGAGGCTCGATTTCCTGGTTTCGACCTTAATAGCCCCAGCGTGTGCTTTCATAAAAGAGTCTGCAAGCATAGCAAATGAGTCAATAGAATTATGGGGGTAAGTTGTGATACCATATCATGGCTCCCTTTTACAAGGTTTCTCCGAATTTTTTCAGTAAGACGGACTCGATCTCATCATCCTCCAAGTCGTTTCCTTCGATGGCGCATATGTATGAAGTGACGTGCTTGTTTGGGTTAGTTGTTCCACTGTACTTATGAATTTCAGGCATGTGGAATTTTTTGGGGATCAGCTTCGGAGCCGCACACGAGGGAAAGGTTTCTATACAAACTTCTTGGAATCCAAGCCTTTCAGTATCGGCGGTGCTCCCGGGATTTGGTCGACCATAGAATTGTAGGTCTCCACCTTTATGTCGTTCGCTTCGATTTTCTTCTCCCCTGATTCTATTCGTTTTTCAGCTCCTCGAGCATTTTCATGATCTAGGGGTTACTACCAGGCTCATTCCTGCTCGACCTTTCCGCGACCGCTTCTTCCCTATGAGCGATTTTTCAAGCGGGGCCAGGCTCTATCCTGCTCGGTGTGTGGCTCTAGTTTTGTAACTGAACTATTGCCGCTTGCTGAGCCTGCAACATTTCTAAGATCATCCACACATTGGGCCCGTCCCCTCCATTGTTTTGAGCATTTTGTGCAGTCCACCGAGCTACACCACGAATGTTATTCTCGGGGTTAGTAGGCAAATTTGCATCCATAGCCACATGCGAATTAGCGTCAATCTGATCTGCGATCAGAATTCCAGCGGGATCAGCAAGGCGTATCTCATTTCCGGGCGCTATGTTGTTATTTTCACCTTGGTGACCGGACTCTTTGTCAACATGCAGAGGTGCTGATTGAGAGTTTGACATTTTTGTATTTTAGCCTGGAATCGAAGACACACCAAAGAGCAAGTGTAAAGCTATGTGTCTTATGGAATTTTGTGTCAAATAAAAACTATTATCCTTAGCCCGACGGTGGGTGCTAAACTGTTTACCCTCAAAATCGGATAATAACTGAATTTATAAGTGATTTCAAGGATACATGATCTAATTTGATACTAAACGATAAATCATATTGCAATTGAAATAAGTAATAGAAAAGTAAATGCTAACTGCACAAGTTGAACTATTCTTAGCCTTGGAAGGTTTGCCACCCTCGAGCTAAAAATGCTTTTATTGATATCGGAATAGAAACAGCAAGAAAGTAGCAAGAACTTGACGAGAATAATAATATATTGCTTGGGATGCGTGTTACAATGTGTTTTACAAGAAATCAGACCCCCTTTATATAGTAGGGGAGTCCTACTTTAGGTACAATTCTATAAAAGGAAAAAATATCCTGGTTTGCTGATGCCGGTTCTTTATTGATACGTGTGGAGAATCCCGCCGAAATATCCAACTAGTTACGGATATTTTGGCCTTTCATTATTTCAGTCTTCTATTGGTTATATCGGCAATATTTGCTCGAGCTTATTCGAGGTCAGGGTCGATCCGGGATCATGGGCTCAATGTTCTTGAGGAAGGACATTCTAACCTCGTGTTCTGGTTCGATGAGACTCGAGGTCGATCTTCTACCCTTCGCGTTTCGAGCCCGATCTATCGTGCAATAGTCGAGCCCGATTTCGACAGTATACATCAGAACTTAGTGAAAACAGCGGCCCATTTTCAAAAGGAAATCACAACTGAATCGCTAGCTCTACTATCACGAGGCAAATTAGAATTTTTGCAAAAAGTGAGGAACTGTCGCCTTAAAGAATTTTTCCAACAAAATGATCTTTCTTTTATACTTCAAATCAAGGTATATTTTAGACTCACTTTCTTACAAACATCTTTTAGAGTTATATGAGCACCCATTCCCTAAATCAGCTATTTTCATAACTTAACCTCTTTTCACAAGCTTTATAAGAATATATTCCACTTATATAAATATTTCAAAACCCTTTTAACATGCCCCCTAGATTCCTAAGAAAATTCACATCCTTTTAAAGGTCTCACGTTCCTTTTACCAGTATCATGCTTTCCTTTAGATATGTAGTAAGCCATGCTCTTTAATAGTAGCTAAGCATAGTACAAATAACTAATCCCTTAAAATTAGTCTAAGTCCAATAGAGCTACCTCATGGATCTGGCATTGGTGACACTTCTGCACATAGCAGATACTATCGCTTTCCATGGTCATCCAAAAGTATCCGGCTCTTAAGATCTTCTTGGCTAAGGTGAACCATTCATGTAGGGTCCAAAAGTTCCTACATGTATTTTTTCTAGCAATCTGGTTGCTTCAGTGGAATCTACGCATCTTAATAGGCTCGAGTCTAGGGTCCTACTATATAGGACTTCCCCGTTGAGGAAAAAGTGATTTCCCAGCCTTTTGAGTGCTCACTTCTGACTATTGGTAGCATTCTCTAGATACTCTCTTGTTTCAAGGAACCAAAGGTTTACTATATGGCTCTTCGTCTGCATGAAAATAATACGCATGTTGATCCCTGATCTCTATCTCGATGGTCAATGTAATTCTTATCCGGATGATGAATCATGGATGACGAGGTTGAGGGCGTCGACAAACTCATTCTGTTTTCTAGGAACGTACTTGAACTCGATCTTTGTGAACTTCTTGCATAACTCTTTTACACAGTGCAAGTATGGAAGGATCTTGATGTTCTTGGTTGACCATTCTCCTTGAACTTGGTGCATCAATAGATCAGAATCCCCTATGACCAAAAGCTCTTTGATGTTCATGTCAATTGTCATCCTGATCCCGAGGATGCATGCTTCGTACTCAGCCATATAATTGGTGCAGGGGAACCTTATCTTCGCTGATGTTGGGTAATGCTGTCCTGACTCCAAAATTCGGACTGCTCTAATTCCTACTCCTTTGAAATTTACCGCTCTGTCAAAAAACATTCTCTATCCTGGGTATGACTCTGTAATATCTTCTCCGGTGAATAACACTTCTTCATCTGGGAAGTATGTACTGAACGGCTCATAATCCTTGTCCACTGGATTTTCTACAAGGTGGTCGGCTAAGGCTTGTCCTTTGATTGCCTTCTGCATTATGTACACAATGTCAAATTTGCTGAGAAGAATCTGCCATTTGGCTAATTTTCCTGTAGGCATCGGATTCTGAAAGATATACTTGAGAGGGTCGAGCCAGGATATTAAATGCATGGTGTATGCTGACATGTAATGCCTTAATTTCTAGGCGATCCAAGTCAAGTCATAGCAAGTGCGCTCTATCAAAGTGTATTTGGCCTCACATGGTGTGAATTTCTTTCTTAAGTAGTAGATGGCCTACTCCTTTCTCCCGGTTTCATAGTGTTGTCCCAACATGCATCCAAATGCATTATTCAAAACTGACAGGTATAACAATAGTGGCTTCCCGGGCTCGGGAAGAACCAACACTGGTGGATTTTACAAATACTCCTTAATTCTGTTGAAGGACTTTTGACATTCTTATGTCCATTTCGTAACCGCATCCTTCTTTAGCAGCTTCAAGATAGGTTAACAAATAACTGTAGACTATGCTATGAAACTGATGATGTAATTCAGCCTACCTAAGAAACTCATCACATCCTTCTTGCTCTTGGGCGGTGGCAACTCTTGAATGGCTTTGATATTTGAAGGATCCAGTTCTATCCTTTTCTGCTTACGACTTAGCAGTTTTCCAGTGGGGACTCTGAATGCACATTTTTCAGGGTTCAACTTCAAACTATACCTCCGCAAATATTTGAACTTCCTCAAGTCGTCCAATATTTCTGAACTCTTTCAGGACTTGATGATGACATCATCCACATATACCTCGATCTCTTCGTCAATCATGTCGTGAAAGAGGGTTTTCATGGCCCTCATGTAAGTGGCACCAGTGTTTTTGAGGCCAAATAGCATGACTCTGTAGGAGTAAACTCCCCAAGGCGTAATGGATACTGTCTTTTTTGTAGTTTCTCTGTGCATAAGGATCTGGTGGTATCCGGTGAAACAATCCACGAATGACTGCAGTTCATGCTTCGCATAGTTATCGATGAGGATATGAATATTTGGTAAAGGGAAATCGTCCTTTGGGCTATCCTTGTTAATATCTTGATAATCTACACATATCCTGATCTTCCCATCTTTCTTGGGCACCCGGATGATATTTTCAAACCATGTGGGATAATTCGTGATCCTACTACTATCACGACCCAGAATTCCCACCTTCGGGACCATGATGGCGCCTAACATTTCACTTGCTAGGCAAGTCAATGTTAGAGAAGTCCTTGAGCTAATTTTTAAACAATTCAACTAAGTAAAACCAATTAAATAGAAATGGAGCCAACATAAAGTATGAAATAGCATAATAATCCAATATCTAGAAGATAGAAGTATGTGACTAGAGAGAGAGAGTCTGGCGACGAAAGGCGACTAGAGAGAGAAACCTCTCGCGAGCTTTAATGGCGACGCCGGCCGGCGCATCATCGGCTGGCGAATCATCGGCTGTCGAACCTCTCCTCACCCCCTCTCAACCCCCCACCACAACCCCCAGCAACCCACAGTCTTTAAATTACTCCCACATCCTCAAACCTGCTACACTAAACTCTGCAACACATGCAATCCCTAGTTCGAGCTCAATCGCACCAATTCCGTTCAAGAAAGCAGCTTTCTTGCATGGACAACCTATTGTCAAATTCACAGAAGCATAAGCGAACCGCATGAACTTAATTGAAGTTGTAGTATGCTGTTCTGGGCAAGTTCTCATATGGCTGGCCAGACATCCAAGAACTACGAAGAATCATTCCAGTACAATGCGGAATCAAAGGTGAATGCAATATAGGCTTCTTTCGAGATAAGCATGTTCTAATTAGATTAACACCGTGGGAAGATTTTATCAAGATTACATCGAAAAGCACTTAATCTCTCAAAGCTAAGGATGGCTATGAGTACCAAATGTGCCAACTAATCTATGATGCTAAATTTAAGCTTGGAGAAGAAACGCCAATGGCAATGGCATGGATATCTTTTCCACAGGTACTGCCCACTTACTTTGTAAAAGAATGTCTGTTCTCTCTTGCATCAGTAGTGGGTAAACCACTGCACCTTGACATGTCTATTATTAACAAAACAAGGCCTAGTTGTGCTAGAGTAAAGGTTTTGGTTGATCTTTTAGCTGAATTGCCAAAGAAAGTCAGAATGGATATTGAAAATGAGGCTACAGGAGAAATCATATCAGAGTGAGTCAAAATCCAGTATGATTACATTTCTAAGAATTGCAAGCAGTGCAGACTACAAGGTCATGACATAGCTGAGTGCTGGAAATTGTATCCAGAACTGCTACATACAGACTCAGTTGAACAGCAGGAAGCCAAAAGCAAAGAAGAGGAAAGTAGGAGGCAGAAGGGAAAGGAGACCACACCCCTGATGATCTTATCAAGTGGTAAAGTTGTTGGCAATGCAAGCTCTCAATGGAAGGAGGTCAAGGATAAAAGAGTGCAAAAACAAGCTAAGACCAAAGATAAGCAAGCCAAAGTTGGACTGGAATCGATAACAGATGACATGGTCACTCAGCAACTCCAAACTTCCAAAAAATTTGCTATGTTGGAATTAGAAAACGTCAATGCTAATACAGACAGTCAAATAGAGCTGATTGCAGAAGCTCCTGGCAAAAAGAACTCCCCTGCTCTCACAAGCGCAGCAGCACCCCTGCAACTAGTTGAAGAACCTACCTGCTCTGCAGCAGCTACCCTCACTCCAAGCACATCAATTAAAAAAACCTCAAAAAGAAGTGCCAATAAGCAAATAGCAGGAGCAGAGAAGTTGACGCACTCCACAGGCCAAATGCCCAAATTTGCTAAAAGGAACAACAATGGAAAAGTTGCAGAGAAAGAAACTCAATCACAAGCAAAGGAAAAGAAAGAAGCCACAAACGACTCCACTTCCTAGTGGTTGCAGAAAAACTTTTATACAAATGTCATCACAACCAACACCTCTCATCAGGATATCCCAGCACAAGATACTCTAGTAGAAAGGACAATGACCAAGACATCAAAGAAAAAAAACAGCAGACGCAAAATCACGAAAGATGCTTGAAAGGCCACAAGAAAGTCCAGGAAGACTATGGGCTGATTAAGTTGAAGAGGACTCAGAGGAAGGTGAAATTGCACAAGAAATGCAAAGTGAGGAAGAAGCAACTGATGAGGAAATAGAGGAGGATGATCAAAGTGAACATGAACCAGCCAATACCACTGCCACAGCAACAAAAAACAACAGCAGAAATGAAAACAATCAACTGTTATTGACATACACCAGCCAAGGACAAACTAGCACTGCAGCTCATGCAGTAGAAGCTAATGAGACAGCAGAGGCACACCTACAAGAGAAAACAGACACAGTTTAGAAAAAGAAGCAAGCTCAAGGAAAATTTTAAAAATTGGTTGCATCAGACTTAACTTCTCCAAGCTCCAAGGAGGAAAAACAAATAGCAATAGCCAAAGTAAAGAATCTCAGCATCACAGTAGCAGCAAGAGATGAAACAGATCATCATGAGCATTTAGGCAAAGATCTAGATGAGGAGTCCACTAATCAGACTTTCCTAAAAGTTGCCAAACAAGGAGACCTCTCTCCAACACAGATAGCTAAGGTGAAATCAGCAACTAAAAGCAGGAAGAAGCAAAGCAAAGAACACAACAATTCCTCTGCAACAGTGGTCCAAACAAGAAAAGCTCTAACACACCCCAACAATCTACAATGGATGCAATCATATGGAATATAAGGTCTGTGAATACAAAGCAAGCTTTTGAAAGGCTCATCACACTCCACAAAAAACATCATTTCGATTTCATTGGCATTCTGGAACAAATGCAACAAGCAAGAAAAATGGAAAGATATAGAAGGAAGATTAGCTTATCTCAAGTTGTGGTTAATGTTTCCAATAAAATATGGGCATTCATAGAAGACACATATGAAGTCACAGTACTATATGACATGATACAACAGCTAACTTTGAGACTACTTCATACAGAAACTCATGTGGAACACATCCTCACTGTGATACCCCGTAAATTCACCTACTTGATTATGCCGTAATGTAGTAAGTGTATGGGGACCTAAGAATTTGAGAAAAATTTAAAATGTTAAGAAAAAGAACGAAATGAACAAAAAGCGTTAAAAAGGGAATTATGCGAATCGCTTTTTACATATGCGATTCGCATATCTGACAATGAGGGTCGCGAACTGAAGCAGAGAACTGGGCTGAAGGAGATGCCAAAACGCGACGAGAAAGCGAACCGCGAAACTGAAAAGCGGTTCGCGAAATCACCATGTCCATCACGAACACGGACAGAAAGTTAAGGCGAAGAAAAGCGACGAGAAAGCGATTCGCGAAATGAAAAGCGAATCGCGAAATCAGCCTTCTGCATCGCGAACTGAGGTAGAGAGTTTAGGCAAGGAAAGCGACGGGAATGCGGTTCGCGAAATGGAAAAGCGAACCGCGAAAATGACCACCCACGTCGCGAAATGAAGCAGAACCTGAGGTCGCATTTTCGCAACCAAAGTGCGAACCGCACTTCCATTTCGCGACGGGTAAGGAGGTCGCGAATTTGACACTTTGCTGAAATTAACTTTCTGACTCTTCGACCTATAAAAGGGACCTAAACATTAGAAAAGCCCTCAAACACTTCTCTCAAAGAAACCCATGAGCCCTAACTGAAATTTCCTCTTCCAAACACACGAAATTGAAGAAGGAAAGCATAAATTGGGGAAATAGGAAGGAACCCTAGCTGAAGTTCTCCTCTTGCAAACCCAACTCAAGGGCGAAACTTAGAGATTGAAGAATCAAGAAAGAGAAATAAGTTAATCAACATGCAAGGTAAGTTCTTACACCCATTTACTTAGGGATTCTTGGAAATCCATCACATGCATGTAGGAATCCATGAAAATGAGAAAGAAAGCTATGGGTCTAAATTAATCACCACCAATAGAGTGGGTCATGAACGATTTTGAGTTGCATGTGTCATAAACATGCTTAATAAGACTAAGAAGGAAGAAATTAGGGAAAAGCATCACATGAACTTCAGAGATTATGAATAATAGAATCTACGAAGCATAGTAAGTAACAATTGGGTTGTTCCTA
>MCJB01001185.1:0-22929 GCA_002018475.1 Nicotiana obtusifolia | reverse complement strand
ATATCATTTTGAGGCTAATTGCGTCTTCCTCATTCTGCTGAATTCCCGAATAGTTCTCACCTCGGACGCTGGGTGCTGAACCAGATGCCTGATCGGCGTCGAATGCCATTTGGGAATTGACATCAATTGGATCTTCAGGTGGGGGTATGGCATTGTTTTCAATTTGGTTGCTGAATACATTGTTGGTTGGAAGTGATTGTGCCATGTGTAATCTGTGACGTGAAAGATAGAAATTTTTGCAAAGAAAAAGTGTAAAATTGTGCTTTCAAAAGGAACGTATCAACAGTTCACTAATATCCTAGGCCCCACGGTGGGCGCCAAACTGTTTACCCTGAAAACCGGATAACAATTGAATTTGTTCGTGGTGCTAAGGATCCGTGAATCAATTTGATACTAAATAACAATATGGTAAAATCGATTGAAATGTAAGAAGGAATAAAGATATGAACTGGGATGAGCAATAAGAATAATGGTAAAATCCTCATATGAACAGTGTAAATGGTATCAAGCAACTAGAAAAGTGATGATAAAGTTGAGAGAATCTGATCTCCCTTCATGGAGTACAAAAAATGCCTCTTATAGGCCCAAAGCTAGAGTTCTAAGTAAGATAAATAACTGATTACAAGATAAATCCCCCAAAATACGGGATAGAATTTCCTCAAATCTTGGCACAACGGCTAAGATGGTTGAGATAATTACTCCTGGCGAAATATTCGGTGAGTGGCGGGATATGCGGATCGAGGCCGGTCTTTAAGCTCTTAGTGTTCCTCGATCGGTTATACCGGTCTGTCTTGTCCCGGCTGCTTCGACTGTCATACCCGACCTCTCAATCCCGGACCGAGAAAGTTCGACCTCACACTGCCTCCATTCCGACTCCCTCAGGTTATGCCCGACCCGATGGCACATAGCTGTAACCGACCCGATTTCGTATAAATGCATCCGACCCAATATACTAATATAAAATTCTTTGAGTTTGTTGGATTTCGGAATCATAGTGTTGCTTTTTTGGACTCAAAGTACAAAAATAAATGAAAAAAATCAACTGATGACCAATTTATATAAAACGTATGAGTTGAATACGCTATACTTTAACGGCACGTTTGTTCCGTTAAGGTATAGCACATGCAACCCATGCGCTATATTTAAATTTTACTGACCCACAAATAATTGATTTGAACTTTACTGACCCACCAATAATTGAGACTATAGTGCATGCATAATACGCGTTACATATATAGTGCGTATTATGCTTGCGCTATACTCTCAATTATTGTACACCCGAATAGATTTTTTACTTATTTCAGGAGTTTCATTGTTTCATTAAAAATCCATTCAGGATCCTCCAGGTCTTCTGAAATATTTATTTGCTTAACTTATTTTGCATTCTGTCATAATGTTCGAAGAGAAAAAAAATTAGGTTTGCATTATATTGGGGTTTAAGGTTGTCGTGGAGAATAAATCAGTACGATATAGTTATTCTCCACAGTGTATTGTTAAGTTGCCACTTATAATGGAGTACGATAGATTGGTTTCGTTGTTATGTAAAAAAATGAGTGTGAGGAAACGTTCAGTTAATATTAAAGTAACCGAAAAATATCCGTATTCTGTTGCTCCGCAAGAGGTTGCTTGTTATGCTGAGTTTAACATCGAAGACGATGAAACTCTGACAGATTTTTTGAGGACTCGGGATGAATACCGGGAACTTCTTGTGATAAAAATATTGGAAATGTACGTCAAGTCTGAAGACGTTCGCAATATTGAGGTTCCGCAAAATAGGGATAACCCTTAATCATCGGGTGATTTTTTTGGAGCAGTTTTATCCGAACAGGTTCCGTTTGAACGAGTTTGGCTAGATCTAAACTTATCTCCATGGGCGAATAAGGAGTGAGAATATAATTTCTCCCCAAGTTTACATAATCCACAAACCGAGTGTTAAATTTCAAATTTCTTTTGTATTACTATATTTTTTTATTTATTATATTTGTATTAACACTCATATATTCCAAAGGGGGTATCGGCCAGATATGAATTTTACAAGTTATGAACCAACAGACAGTTGGAATAAGCCCAGTTTTGGTGTGTTGGATCATGGTGGTCCATCCGGGAGTCATCAGCAATAGGATAATGTGCATCACTGGATATCAACAAATTATGATTTGTAAGTTAAGTGATAAAGTTTATATGTAATGTTTGGATGAATTTGAGAAACTCATTATTTTATTGGTTGGTTCCTGTCCTTACTCAATTTCCCGAAGACGATATATTTAATCAGGCAGGTAGATGCGCAGAGTCAAGAAGATGATCATGATTATGACAACAATGCTGATGAGTCTGGAGATGACACACCGTTCCCTGATGAGGGTAATGATGATGAGGATGAGAATGATGAACCTGATTTGCCGAGGGAGCATGATGCCACTAATGAGCATGCTTCATATATGCAGACTCCACCTCCTGTTAGACCCTGAGTGTATGAGTCACATGTGCCCTTTCATTTAAGGGGAATTCCTTACCTTGATCAGTTGCCCAGTATGCTGGATGTAGATGCCCTCACAAGGAATCTTAACAACATTCTGACAGCATGTGGGATGAATCTAGACCAACGATGCTGTCAAAGAATATGTTTTTGGTGATAAAGCGCTCCTAAGCAGAGCAGTGCAAATGTACAACATAAAAGAGTGTCGTGAGATCGTGGTTCTCGAGTCATCTCCGGAAGTATACAAGATTTTCAAGATTGTACATGGATGCTGTGTACGAGATAGTTGAAAATAAATATGTGGATTGTGGGGAAATACATTGGCATCCACACTTGTTATGGACACATTCAGTGGGAATCATTTTAACTTGAATGTTGACTTGATTTCTCTTGTCTTGATTCCACATATTGAATCGTTCATAAGGTACAAGATTAAAGAGCGTATAACATCTGTCCACCAGGTATATGGATGTACCATTACCAAAAGAAAGGCATTTTTCGGGCGTAAACGTGCGTTTGAGATTGTTTATGGCAACTAAGATAAGTCCTTTGCCGTTCTACCCAGGTACATGGCTGCATTGCAACACTTTAGCCCCGGGACTATTGTTGAATGGAAGCTTGAGTGGAGTCTAGGAATACAAGAATCCATATTCAGATATGTGTTCTTCCATTAAACCAGTCATTGATGGTTTTGTGCATAGTTGGCCGGTAATATCCATAGACGGTACTCATGTCTATGGGAAGTATGACATTAAGTTGTTGATCCCCGTTGCAGTAGATGCTAATGGAAGCATATTTCCCCTTGCATTTTCTATTTGTGCCAATGAAATCCAAGAGACTTGAGCATTATTTTTGAACCATTTGAAGGGGCACGTTGTCAGACAGTGTTCAGGTACTTATCTAATATCTTATTGGTATGGTGGTATTTTAAGTTCTATACAGAATTTGCATGCATGGTAGGAACCATATGCCTACCACAGTTACTGTGTTAGGAACTTGAAGGTCAACTTCCAGAGGGCTCATCCGAACAAGAACTTACATGATTTAATGTGGATGGTGATAAGTGGGGATTTTGACTGCTTATTAACGCCCCTTAGCTTTTGTTCTAGCCCAAAAGCATTGAATTGTGTTTCCGAAACTAATGAAATTGTGCAAAATTGCAGGAATGCTGGAAGTTGGGCTCCCAAGATGAAATCTGACTCAAAGAGGAGTAGTCCAGGCACAAGGCAACGAAGGGTACAGAAGCACACAATGTGCGGTCCGCAGAAGAAATTGCAGACAGCAGAATTCCACCTGCCGCCGCAAACAAAGAAGGAAAACTCAGCACACATTTGTGCAAATTGCGGGCCGCAAAAGATGGGCTAAAGGTCAAGATCTGAGAGATTGCAAAAAGACCAAGTTCAGAGCTTTAGAGAATTACGGCTCACACAAGATTTGTGTGGCTGCTAAAAATTATCTTGCGGCCGCAATCCTACTATTGCGGACCGCAGAAGAGTGACTTGCGGCCGCAGTTCTAAATCTGCAGACCGTAAAAATGTAGCCTCGCAGCCACAGTTCAGAATTGTGCGGCCGTAGAATCCCAGCTCCTGCAAGATGAAGAAGTCTGCGGACCGCATATTGAATTGTGTTGCCGCACAACCTCCTGAGGGGAAATTTTGTCCGAGATTTTCAGACTTGTATAAGAAGAGTTTCACGAAATTAGGTCAAGTTTGAGCCTTTGCAATTACTATAGCCATTTTTCTTTGCCACTTTTGAAGGTTTACTTTAATTTGGTGTATTTTACAATATATTTTATCATTTTTGGCTTATATTATGAGTTTAATTAGTCTTTGTTCTTCTTCTTCTTCTTTTTCTTCAAATCCAAGTATGAGTAGCTAGATTTTTACTAAGGTTGTGATCCAACCCTAGTGTGTAAACCTTCTGGGTATCTAATTTAGTGCTTGTTTATGGTTGGGTGTTTATTATTTAGCTTAGTTCATGCTTTAATTTGAGGAATTAATGGTTGCAAATATTAGTTCATGCCTATTTGACTTAGTCTCATCTTGAGAAAGAGAGACCTAGTATAAGATAACTTGGCTAACAAGGAATTGGGTCAATTGAGTGATTGATTTACCTAATTAAAGGGTTCAACCTAGAGATAGTAATAACCCGACTTGAGCTTTCATCAATTGTTTTGTGTGATACCCATTTGGTCTTTAGAAAGCCAAATTGGGCAAAATCGCTCTCTGACCGAGAGGTATTGAGTGTGTATTTTAGAGTTGATAGCTATAATACACCACAATCAACAAAATAAGCATTAAGGTCTTTATCCCATTAGGCAAACACCTAGGTAATGGTCACAACCCTAGGCTTTTTATAAATTTGAAAAAACCTCAAAAACAATTATCTCCAGTCTTCTATCTTTATTTTGCAATCTTTAGAGTAAAATTAGAAATAGAAAACAAACTTTTATGTGGAAGTGCAATCTCGATAATTCAATCACGCACATTGAAATATATACCCCGAACTCCTATCCTAGTTCCCTGTGGATTCGACCCCGACTCTTAGTTGGGTTTCTATAATTGTAAACGGCCGTTTCATACCTCTTTTGAGGTGTGCAATTGGATGCGATCAATTTTTGGCGCCGTTGTCGGGGATAATTCAATCACGCACATTGAAATATTTGCTCCTGCTTGCTAAGAAAACTTGTTATTATTTACATAACCCATGTTTATTTGAGATTTCTATCTTAATATTATTAACCCATAGTAAGTGTCGAAGTCGAACCCTCGTTACTACTTCTTCAAGATTAGACTTGATACTTACTGGGTACACATTGTTTACATACTCATGCTACACTTGCTGCACTTTTTGTGCAGGATCTAAGGCAGGTGCATCAGGCGGTCCTACCGGCGCGCATCTCAGATATCCCGAGGCCTAGTGGTGAGCTGCTTCCTGAGCCATTCTGCAGCCCCTAGCGTCTCTCTTTTGTATTTGTATTCTATCTAATTTATGTTCAGACAGTAGCTGGAATTTTGTATAATCTACTAGATGCTCATACACTTGTGACACCAGATCTTGGCACACACACTAGTAGAATCGTGATTTGGACTATAATCTTGGTTATGAACGCATTCAGCATGCTTTTTTATTTATTTATTTAAACCTTTTATTTCTTAAATCTTGCAAATAAGGAAAGTTTAATTATTCGACAACTTAATAAAGGAGGAATAATCTATCTAATTCACCAATTGGCTTGCCTAGCGATAACATTGGGCGCCATCACGACCTACGAGAAAAAATGAATCATGACACATATATTAGTTTCCTTTTTTTTTTTACTAAACACTCTACAAGGTTTTGTTCGAACTATCATCTTTTTAAAGTTTTTATGGGTTATAACAGAAATAATTATTAAATTTTCATAAATAATCAAGATATATTCAATAATTATTCATATAAGAAATACTACAAACTTAATAGTAAATAATATTGAATTTATTTCATTCGTAACGATTTGTTTGTTAATTGTCATATTTTGCCCAAATTTCCCGGCATCGTCTCTTTTGAAACGTCAACTGATTATTTTATGATTCATATCTAATATTTGATAATTATCTACTAATATATTAAATTCATAATTGAGTACTGTAATCGAGTTTATTAAGGAGAGCACATAGTTTTTATTATCGACTATGGAATCTTAAAGAGCACTAAAGTCACACTACTCTAAATGGCCATAAACAAAGTCAACTAAGCTAAAATTTATTATCAGTTTTACTACGCTAAAGGGCACTACATAACAATTAAGGCACAACATAACACTAAAGGGCACTAAACAACAATAAAGTCACATATTAATATACGTACAACACTAAAATCACATATAACAATAATTATTCAATAAAATAACAATATATATTTTAAATAATTTTTTTAGGACATAAACTAACTAATCCGAATAAAAAATAAAAAAATTAATTATATCACAAAACGATCACAAAAAACATACAACACAGTAAAAACAACTAATAACCACTTTACATACATGAGTTTTACCAAAAAGTAAGTCGGAATATCTCGATTTAAAATTTTTTGAATTATGAAAAATTGATGATTTGGGAGCCGATACAAGCAACATACGACAACGCCTTGGATCCGGTGTTAGCTTGCTAAAATACGAAGAGGACACAATTTTTGAGGGACAGTAGGCTCCAATGGAGATTTTTGGTTAAAAACTAGGGGGGGAGGGGTTGGTTCTGTCTGGTCGAGGAAGAAGACTGGACCGATATTTTATATATATGCGCTATACCTACCTATCTTTTCAACTTCTGGTATAGCGCATCCTGTATATATATATATATAGTGCATATATTTTGACCGCCATTTTAAAATTCAAATATAGCGCATCGGTTGAATGCGCTATACCTTAACGGACAAACGTGCGTTAAGGTATAGCGCATTCAACACATGTGTTATATATAAATTGGTCATCAGTTAATTTTTTCATCTATTTTTGTGCATTGAGTCCAAAAAAATAATATTTTGATTCCGTACTCGAGTTTGTTGTGTGGTGTCCAAAACATCACCATTCACCCCAGGAGCTCAATCCTCTTCTTCTCTTAGCATACTTTATTTAACGTGCAAAGTAAGCTTTGCCCAGTTCAAACTTCAAAGGAAGCTTCTTTTTTTTAAAAAAAAGTCATTTGTAAAACATTTTTTTTGCAAAAACCAAATTCAAACGCAAACTTGTTTAAAATCAAATTATTTGTTTCAAGAATATAAACCACCTCGAGCTGAAGTTTTCAAAATTATTGTTTGAATTTTAAAATAATACTAATTAAACCATCTTCTCATAAACAAACTGATCTAAACGCAACAGAAAACGTAATCTAAGCAGGAAAATATGTTCCAAAAATCTTTTCGAACATATTTCTGAGGGAGAAATCAATTTTTGAAAACCCTAAATCAAAAACCATATACAATTTCAAATGGGAAATCTACACAGTATTGCCGCCCACTAAAATAATGGACGATAAATGTATATTTTTTATACATTAAATATTAATATATAAAAATATATATATATTATACATAATTAGTATATATTTATATATTTGACTAGCAACTATAATTATTTCAGTCGACCGGTCAAATGTGTTAAAAACTCATTTCAAATGGCACCTAGAATTGTATAATCACATCCCGCCTATATGTCGATTTAGTATGTTGTTCTCCTACAACTAGTTTGTTTTGGAAATTTCCTATAAATATTTTAATTTCCTTACTTTTCAGTTTATAATTTTCTTTTTTGATTCCCACGGAAATGTCTCTCCATAAATTGTTAGGCTCAGAGCAGAAACGGTTCCATTCCCTTTTTAGGGGGATTTCGTGATTTCACCAAATCATTTATGAAGATTTTTTTTTCGATCCCCAATTGATGAAGTTAACATAATATCAAAATGAAATTATAATAACATGTTCGAATTAGACTGAGTTAAACCATGGAAAAAGGGAAAAACAAGAAGTAAAATAGTATTTATGCAAGAACTAACTAAAGTTGGGGAAAAAAGGTGAAATATGTACTTGAAAAAGGTCATAAAAATTATTCAAAGTATGTTGTTAGTTGGGGCAACAGGCAAGTTGCTAGCTTATTCATATGGGGAAACAAAGTAGTCAACGAGGTGAAAGCCGCAGGAAGGAGGGTTCATTTACTCCAAATAATAACGTGATACTTTAAAAGGTATCTATGCAATTGCACAAGTGACAGAAGTTCTGCTATTTTGAAGAGATCTCGCCATTTTTCAATCTTACTCCATTTTGTTTTCAGTTAGATCAGTCTTATATCATAAGAAGGTCACCAATTCGTAGTAGATATACTGATTATATACATATACATATATAGGCGCGCGAATCACTAATGTAGCTATCGTTATCGTGAGCATCACCATTAGGTTCTAGATCCAAGTGGTTGTACCAGATTCTTTAACTATTGTTCTTGAGAAATGATCCGATCTGACCCATTCCTCGAAAGAAATTTTTACGGGATCCCTATCTATTAAAATTTTAACTTCTGATTTTGGCGAACGGATAATCATATATCTATATATATATATATATAGAGAGAGAGAGAGAGAGAGAGAGTTAAAGTGTGCTACAAAAAAAGAAAAAATAAATTGACTAACTATTGAGCAACCCGATAAATAAAACAACTATAAATATTTCAGGTGTGTTTAACGTCGACTACAATTAAAAGTTGGAAGTTCATCTCAATAAAATGTCAGATTAATCACATGACTTATCCTATTAGTCGAACATAACTAACGCTGCCATGATTCTACGTTGCGCATGCACTAAAACCTGGACGTCCATTCCCTTATATACCAATTGCTAGCGCATCAGGGCTCGATGCCATATATATATATATATATATATATATATATATGACTGGTTGAGCTTAGAGAAGAGTGGAACCCCATTGGACAAAGATATAATATGAGTGGATATCATAAGGTAATGCCAGTGGCAGTTTTCACGATGAAAAACAGAAAATGGTTTACATAAGAGAGAGAAGGAAAGAGTGTGTATGGTGGGGCAAGAGGAAACTAATAAAGTCAGGGGTCGGCTGTAGCCTAACAGCATTTGGCTTTAGAGAAATCAATGAAGAAGTGAAATATCGAAATGAACAACAAAAGAAAGGAAATGATTGGTTCCCTAATTCTCTGCGGTAAAAGAGAAGAGTCTGACTTTTGCATGTAATGACGAACTTGATTTGTCCTTATGGGTGTCAAAGTTATCAACAAATAACTCGCTCAACTCGTTCAGGTTTGAAATTTTAATTTAATTGGACATATATTTATTGTCAGATATAGCCTAAAATTTAAAAGACTTGAACAAATTTGAATAACTTATATAGCTCGAATTAACTCATAAAAACTTATTAAAACATTAAAAAATAACACTTTTTTTTTTAATTTAGTTAGTTAAACAGTCATGATAAATAAAGAAAAACTTTTGTTAGTCTTATTCGATAATTAAAGGGGAGTCTTGGCGGAGTCATGTGACTAGGATATCTCTGGTTAGAACCGTACAAATAGCCTCTTGTAGAAATGCAGGGTAAGACAGCGTACAATAAACCTTTGTGATCCGCCTCTTCCTCTGACCCTACGCATAGCGGAAGTTTAATGCACCAGACCGTCCCCTTAATCTGATTCAGTAATTATACAAATTATATAGAATAAACATTCAAATAAAAGATAATTTTGAATTGGACGGATTATATTATGACCTATTGTTTAGTACAAAATTGACCAATTTTAACCCAAAAAGTTATTTTTATGACCAAACAAGTTTATCACTTCAACATGATGTTCAACCCATTTATTTGACAAAAGAATTAACCTAAACATTAACTGGTTAAATTATGCCGCTCACATCGTCTATAATATATGTATAATAGTATATAATCGATACATAATTTATGTATGCTAACTAAAAACGTAAATAATCAATCTGACCAACTACTTTATAATGATTTCGGGTTTCATTTGTTATTGTCCTTATATGGTGACTTAAAGAACCTGGTCACACCAACATAGATTGTGGTGGAACGATAAACACTTCTTCATCTTTAACTAAAATGAATTTGAACCCTGACCGTAAAATGTCATGCTTTTCCCATTATAAAATTTTCCCGAATTCAAATTTAGTTAATCTCGGTGAAAAAACAAAAAAAATGAACCTGGCGGCAGAAGGACTGATTATAGGGAAGAGGGGCGGACAAGAGGGGTGCATATCTTATCTCTGTACCCCTTTAAGCCCTCTTTTTTATGCACCAACTTGATCCATTTTTCATTTACCACTAGTCCCTCTATTTTTGTCAACCTCACGTGAACCCATCCTCTTCCTCTTACTTTTGCAACTTCAACCAACTCTCTTCCTTCTCTCTCTTATATAATTAGCTGTCTACTGTATGTATATATAAATGAAAAACTGAGACACTTCTAGCCATAACAGAAGAGCCCCATTAGCCTACCACCCTTACAGTTTACAACAAAAGAATCAGCTCTTCTTTCAATTCTCTCTTTTCAAATCAAAATCTAATAACACTTAGCAAAAAAAATGCCTCCTAGTTCTCCAGATTCATCTGTTTTACTCCAAAGAATAAGCTCCAACACTACCCCTGATTTTGCCTGTAAACAATCCCAGCAATTACAAAGGCGTACTATGCCGATACCTTGTACGACACAAGTCCCAGATTCCGTTGTCCGATTCCATACTCATCCAGTGGGTCCCAACCAGTGCTGCTCCGCCGTGATCCAGCGGATTTCCGCCCCCGTCTCCACCGTATGGTCAGTGGTCCGCCGCTTCGACAATCCGCAAGCATACAAGCACTTCGTCAAGAGCTGCCACGTCATCGGTGGGGATGGTGACGTCGGCACTCTCCGCGAGGTTCGCGTGATCTCGGGCCTTCCAGCTGCGTCCAGCACGGAAAGGCTCGAGATCCTCGACGACGAGCGCCACGTCATCAGCTTCAGCGTAGTCGGTGGGGACCACCGACTCGCGAATTACCGTTCTTTTACCACCCTCCATCCGGAACCGTCTGGTGACGGAACGACCATCGTCGTTGAATCCTACGTTGTTGATGTACCACCTGGTAATACTAGAGATGAAACGTGCGTTTTCGTCGATACCATCGTCAAATGCAACCTCACATCGTTATCGCAGATCACAGTTAACTTGAACAGAAGAAAAGATTCTTGAAATATAGAATATATTTACAAAACTGATCGATGATGCTTCTGATGATGATCTTTTAAGCGATGATTTTTTTTGGGGTTGCAATGGTCTGAAAATCGCTGCACCTTTTCAGATCATGTGCTTATTATAATCTCCTGGTTGTCATCACTTGTTGAAGATAAGTTCTTGGTTAAATCTTGTGTTACGGAATTAATTTCATTCTCTTTATATACTTGGTTCTTTTTTTTGCTCATTGCTCTATGTTTTAACTTTGTCTGTGTATTTGTGAAAAATAAAAAGGATTCAGAGGGCAAAATGTTTTATCTTCTTGTAGTTTATTGGAAACTTATGGATCTTCTTTCGAGTGTTTATTTGCTGAATTACAATTTCGAGTCATATGTTGGATGTTAGTACAACTAAAAGGATATAGGGACAGTAGGATGGAAGAAATATCTCGTATTCACGTATGGTTCTTGGAAGGGGCGCATCCAAAGGATATGAGGTATGCAGTCTTCTTGCTGCAAGCATTAGTGACTAATTCTACGGCTCAAACTCGTGACCTGTAGGTTACTGAGATAACTTTATCGTTGCTCTAAGGCTGCACTTCACAACTAAAAGGTTATACTGTTCAACATAAAGCCGCCCTTACAATTACCTAAATTTTACCTAGAAATAGAGCAAGGTATTACCAAGTTTACGACAGGAAGATTAATTTTTTGTAATACATAATCTAAATATGTATCTATACAGCATACTAAAAGTACCATTACTCTTAGCCAAAAAAAAAAGGTACAATTACTGTCTTTTGATTCCAACATGTCATTTCCTATAGGAGCGGGTCATTAAGAACAAGAAATGAATATTAAAAGTAATACTATTAACTCTTCAAATATTAACTATATCAAATACTAGTTGTGAACTTGTGATTAGGAGAATGAATTAAGACGAGGTTAATTAGGTCGTTTGATATTTGGATGATTTAATTTGTTTTTAGAATAAATGTATTATATATATAGCTTGAACGCAGTAGGAAGGTGAGTAATTCAGTGGATCAGGGAAAAGTAAGAATAAAACAAGATGATCATATTTGTATTTAGAAGATGAAATCCACGTGAAAAATAGCCGGCTCTTGAATACAGCCAATGGTCGATTCTATTGCTTGCTAAAAGCTGTGATTAAATTAAATAAATCACAGGTTCCCATACTAAGACGGCGAAATTAAGTACGATGCACGTACCCTTTTCATTAATTATGATATAAATAAATTTCTAGTAATTATGATTCATTAATTTAATGTCGATTAAGGATTCCAGCCAGCCAATAGAAGTACAGTACTTAATAAATGGGACGCACCATAGTAGTTTCTTCATATTTGTTGTTTGAAATTTAAAGTATATACACCCATGAGAGAATATATGAAGAAAAAAACAAACCAAGAAACCAAGAAGATTCAACATAAACTATACAACATGTGTTTCACTTTTGCAATAAGCAAATTCGCAGCGACAATCATATCGATCTTTTCTCAAAGTCATATATATTTTCTTAGGAAGCATGTCTATGTGGTACATTAAGTGATAGTAACACAAGAAACTTAGGTTTATAAATTTGACCCCAAAAAATTTAAAAAAAAAGAGAAGTAAATGTGCAACCTAGCTAGAAAATTTCCATTATTAGAGGCATAAGCGAGGATGCAAGTTGCCTAAGGTTGTTGGAACATGTTCACATTATATAAACAATAAAAAATAAAAAATAGTAAAAGATAACATGACGAGAATCAAACAGATACTCTGCAAGTTGGAGAAGGCGACTTTTCTAAAAAAGAAGAGACCAATTAGCTGATAGATATATATTCAATATAGAAATCAGCAAGTTGCAAATTTTTAAATTTATCATATGCGAATTGTTTAGTCATTAAATTGAAAAAGTAAAGGGATAGTGATTGTGCAAGTTGCACCGGCTTTGCTGTTCTCACCTCAACTCTCTTATTGTCTTTTTGCTTTTGAATAATATGTAAGTTGGAGAAAAATAAGAGTCTTAGAACGGTTTCAATATGCAAGTTGCAACTGCAATGCAAGTGGGTACTAATAGTGACTTTAATGATCCTCGATCGTGCTTCTTGTCTACCTATTATTAGGTTCCTTCAAGCTATTTCCTAAAATATATGTGTATATATATATATATCTTATTGCCCATTCCACATAAAAAATATTTTTTGTGATCATTTACAATTTAAATAATAGAAAATAATTCTATAATGATCTCATGTATTGTAGTTTTAAAAAAGGGAAGGAAATCTTTTTTTAATCAATCGCATATATAGAAACGGACCTTCCTTGTTATAGTACGACTCCCACCGCAGATGGCTCGCAAAAAGACTCTTTGACTCCCGAATTTGGAGTATCCATCCTACTTTAACACAATTCACAGGGTTCAACAAGCAATCGCTGCAGTAATGGTCCTCATATATCGCATTAACAATCAAAATATAGTCAAAAGAAAAAATCTAATTGATAGGTCTTCTCCTATAACTATGAATTCCATTAGACCCAAAAATGATACATTGGAAGAACCATCGGGTACTCCTAAATTATAGTTGTTCGTCTTTGCATTTTAGTTTTTAGTCTTTTTATAGATTTGTTTAAAATGTTCATTATACGAACAAAGCGGGGAGAGGACCGAGTAGATTAGCTATGAAAGTTAAGTCGAAGATTTCGGTGATGTTTCATCTTCTAGGAAAAGGATCATACACCTAAAAGAACATTTGTAGTGATCCCACAAAGCTCATAATACTTCCGTTTATTTCTTTTTGGTCAAACAATCAATCACATGAAACATGTCAATAGCATTGTCGCAATTGTGCAAATTAAAACACTACTGCTCCACTTGTACTATCACACGAATTACTCGGAGAGTCGTCTTCAAATTTATGTTATATATCTTAGTGTTTTGGTTTTTTTAAACAAATATTGAAAAGTAAACAACTTGTTTGATGGGTTCCATTTGAGAAACTATTTGTGGACATTCTTGAAAGAAATCCTATGCATCGTTTGCTTTTTTTTTCCGCATTGGGCCTCCACAGGAATTCGCGTCGCTAAAGACTATTAAAGGGAGAAGTTGTTCCTACCAGAATTTTTTTCCATCGTTTACTTTCCGACTAATTTCCAGAAAAGCGAGAGATAGATATTTATTCTTTAGCCTGAGGATCATGCATAAAGATTCGAGCACTCTTTCTAGTTATGACAAGATTATCAACATCTAATGCCCTTTCATCTGCAAATCTTTTTCCTTGTTAATTTTTGTCATGTTATAATTAGTAGTTGTAGGTACTAGGCAATTAGTGCAGCTGCATTAATTTTTCGATTTCTATTTTCTGGTCTGAACCTGAAGGACAACCAGGAAATGGACCACCTAATGTAAATGCTTTTTCTTTTCTATATTGCCTAATATATAGGTCAGGTTACTGGAACAAACTTTTTGTGCTTTATCTGTTGACCCAATCTTACCGAAGTAGACTTGCAAATATTTTCCTCTAGATAGCTTCATTTTAAATAGGAAAATAACTCTAGGTAACCTTAATAAGCAGTGCAGTAGCCACAGAATGTGAAGGGTGTTCAAAATATCTTTCATCAAAAAATTATACGGAGTACATAAAATATTATAATATGTATATAGGTCAAAGATACTTACTATAAATATATATATTAAACATAAACATCCTTTGCAACATTTTTTGCGCCGCCACTGATCTTAAGTAATACGCACTCAGCTAAATAGAAACTTGGGCTCAATACCCATTTTCTTAGGGGATTTCCAATGTATGCTATAATAATAAACTTATTTATCTAATTTTTTTTAGGTTTTGTAGTTTTTAAAAAATATTTAGATTCTTTTTATAATTGTATGTATTCCCTCTTAAAAAGCTCTCACATTATTATTAGTACCTTCAATTAAGGGATTATATTATTTTTTTTTTCTCTATTCCCCTCCCTCCCTTTTCTTCTATGCAAATCTGGAAGCAACTTCTTCTTCCAATACTATTTCACCAACTTTTTTCTTTTATTTTTTCGAAAACTCTAGACAAGATACTCGTTTCTGGTATAAGAAGCCACAAAAAAACACAATTGGACAAACGAAGTCTGAAAGCAAAAAAGAAGCCATACTCGCCATAGAAATGGAACCAAAGAAATCTACATCAAAGAAATGGTTATCTTTTGTACGATGGCATTTTCTCAAAAAGGAATCCCATAGAATTTTGAAGATCCATCACACTAACTATAGGAAATCTGAATTTTTTTTACCTATACACGTTTCTACTCTAAAAAGTGATATAATTATGACACAAGATTATATTGTACTTGTATCAATGTTGTAACAAGTATTCTTTCATGTATTTATGCATCAAATACAATTAAGATACAAATTTGATACAATCCTGAAAGAATTCTTACACAATTTTGATAGAATTACGATACAACTTAAAACCAACTCAAAACTTAAACTGATACAATATCTTATTATACGTATATTAGTATTGTATCATGCATTATTTTAGGTACAAGTTGTGATACAATTATGATACAATCGTGATACAATTCTAAATTGGTACAATTTTGATCTTCATCTTTTTCAAGTTTCAATCTAAAACATCCATCTAAAACCAACTCTAAACTTAAATTATGATACAATATTGTATTATAACAGCATTAATATTGTATCAGAATTGTCTTAGCTATTGATGTATCAAATACAACAGATACAATTTTGATTTTCATTTTTTTTCAAGTTTCAATCTAAAACATCCATCTAAAACCAACTCTAACTTAAATTATGATACAATATTGTATTATAATAGTATTATTATTGTATCAGAATTATCTTAGGTATTGATGTATCAAATACAATTCAGATACGGTTATGATACATTTACCATACAATCGTAATACAATTTTGAAACTTCTTCTTCCTCGAGTTTCAATCTTAAATTCTACCTAAAATCAACTTTAAACTTAACCAATCTCCCTTAAATTTGAGATATAAACCTTAAAGGATATTTTCAATCGTTTGCAAGAACATCCAATCCAAAGAAATCATAAATTCATAAAATCCGGATATCTAATTCAAAGCTTCGAAACCTTTTAATGGTATGTCAATGACAAACCCTTCAACCTGCAATTTTAGAGATAATGCTGATGGATTTGTCAATAGTTGGAGCTTTTAAAAAGTTATTGGAGGAATTGATTATGAGAAATATATGATGCTACAATTTTAAAGAGATAGTAGCTTGATTTGTGCGTGTGCAAGAGAAAGAGAGATTGGTTGATTTGTATGAAAGAGAGAATGACTTTAAAATCTTTTAAAATTGGGAAGAAAATGACGATTACATGAGGCTAATTAAGCAGATAGACGGGGATATGAGATACAATTACAAATTAATCCCCATATTTAAGGGATTCTTTTTTTGTCATGATTTTATACATAAATAAAAGTATAAATTTAAGAAACCTAAAGAAAAATGGTTAATAAGTTTGTAATACAGTACAGCCAGATAAAAACCTCTTTGGTCAGTGATGACCTTACGTCTGAATGTGAGAGTTCTTGGGCCCAAACCGCAAAGTTTTTTTCTCTCTATTTGTAGTGCAGTTATCAACTTATCATGCTGCGTGTTCAAAGTGAATTTAGTTATAAAATATTAAATTTAATGAGGAGTCAGGGAGATACTATTGGAATGCTATTGTGAGCTTCGATGTACGTTCAAGAAAATTGGCAAATGCTAAAGAATATGCTACAGTTAAATTGGTTGCTACATTCTGTTCCCATATGCAAATAAGATTGTAATTAACGAGTAGTGGGGAAACATGATTTTCACTAAAGGGATTTAAAAGAGAAACAAATAAATATACGAAGAATTTAAAAGAATTGAATGAAAAAGTTGGCACATAATGTAATTTTTGAGTGAAGGAAATTCAACTAAATTTCTTCAGCCCATCTAACTCCGCCCACGTTAACAAGGGTCATCACGATGCAAAATCTCTTGGTTTTGTGGAACTTCATAAGAAAATTCAAAGATTTTAAAGACACTAACGAAGAGTGGAAGGAGTCAGAGCTACTCGGTAAATTCGGGTGGTCTAAAGCCAAAACTTAATAAGAAATTATAAAACGTTTTATAAAAACATATAATATTTTTATTTAAAATACACTTTTTAAACTTTTGGAAATGCAAAGCTATAAAATAGTCTTTTTAAGAATTAATTCCTTCACACGTTTTTTCTTTTTATAAGAAGTAGAAATATTAATTCAAAAAAACCAAGTTAAAATTAAAACTAAAATCATCATAATAAGGAAAAATGAATGAATGTACGCGCAGGAAAAAAAAGAGAACAAATGAAGTAAGTGTATTTATGATTTAGTGAGACATAGAAACGAAACTTAATTTGCTCACTCGTTTGAACAACCTCAACCAAACCTAAAAGAAATTGAAATCTTTTATCTTGGTTGATTATAGTAAATTTATATTATCTTCGCTATTATGTAAGACACAAAACTTCAACTAAGGCCTCATTTGTTTGCGCTTAATGAAGGTCTGAATCTTAATCATTCAAATCTCAGACATTAAATGCGTTTGTTTTTAAATTCTAAATTTTAATCATTCAGATCTTAATCATTAAATGTTAATTTTTTATTTCATAACCACTTAATAGATCTGAATAGGTCTGTATGATTAAGATTTATAACAAAGACTTAATTCATTAAGATGCTGTTATCTACCTTCATTATTAGTTGCCGCCACCGCCGCCGCCAACGCCTACCATTATCAACTACCACCACTATTTCTCAACCACAACCCTACACTTATCCACCCAACTACCACAACTAACCACCTCATCACCATCAACAACCATAGCCGGCACTACTCACCATTATAAATTATCACCATCAACCATCATCTTCTCAATCACAACCACAACCACTATCACCACCCAACATTATTAACTATCACCATCCACCACCACCGTCCTGAACCATAATCGCCATCACTGCCAATCAGCACTAGCTACTATCCAGAACCACCACCATAAACCAAAACCACCACCAATCACCGCTTCTAGTCGGTATTCACAAGCACCACCGTTAGCCATCACCACCACAAAATATATATTTTTAAAAAATAAATATAGTTTACTAATAGAATATTATAATAATTAGTATTTATTTAAATTTTATATTTATTATTTTTCGAATAAAGATAAATATTATACATTCAGATATTAAAATCAAACAGTCTTAATCATTTACTAGTATTCAGATCTTAATAAACATCTTAATATGCAGTTGTGTATTCAGATTCAGATGTCTTAATCTTAGTATACATCTTGAATTCAAACGTGTATTTGACTCAGACGTCTTAATCTTAAAAAAATAAAATAAACGAAGCTTAAATATTGCTCGAACTTTCTAAAAGTATATTATATGTTGGATAAAATTTTATTTATTAATTAATCGTTACAAATTTTCATTATTTCTTGTATTCATTGTTTTACCTTTTTAATATAGAATTATTTAGCACAAGAAAATTACCATTTTTATCAAAAAGCTACAATAAATAAATTAACTAAAACTTCATTATTTCCTTATGTTAATTGTATGACCTTTTCTATTAATACAAAAAGCTATATTATTTCATGTATTGTCGTAACATTATGAATGTAATAAATCTCCCTTTAAAATTTTGTTATTTTAAGTTTTAGTTTTCAGCCGTAGAATTTTATCTAATATTATAGGACTTTGAATTAAACCACTCAAATTTTTATAAGTGTTAATAAAGTTTTTCACAACAAGAACCAAGGTAATGTATTGGCACAAAGGGCTAACTTGGATATTTGTCATATACTTCACTTTTTATCTTATACTTCCTCCATTTTAATTATGTGAATCTATTACTCCATCTGTTTCACGTCTTAGTTAATATTTGGGGAGTCTATGAGGTTCATATTTGATCACAATTTTCTTAAATATTTTATAAGTAATTTAAAATGTTATTTAAGGCTTGTAGTACTTTTGATGTAGTTATGTAAATTTTAATTTAAAAAACTTACAAAATATATGTCTAATTTTAGGATCAAATCCTGGTACTTCGAATCAAGCTATATAAATTAAAACAAAGGGAGTACTATTTTGAAAGTCAAATAAAGTTTTTTTATCACTTTTTTACAAATACTTTTATTTGATTGGAAGTGCAAGCCTAATCGGGCCGGATATGTGTTGCAAGGCCACTAGCATGATCCACAACAGTCTGATAAGAACAAGTTGATGAACTAGCCCTACACTTCCAGAACAAGACCTTGGAGATAACCCTCTCCTCTTCTTCTCTTCGCGTAATTTCTCCATAGCAGCATTGAATTGGCTTAACCCACCATTTTGCGTCTCCAATCAGACATTCAATTAGATCGACTTTGCTATGTAGTTTTCCAACCTCATCAACGAGAGTTCTAAACTGCTTGTAATTGCGATTAATGGGTGTCATAATGTTGCAAAGCATCTCGGATAGCTAGTATAAGCGCAAAGGGGCACTTTTTGTGGAACATTTGTAAAAACATGCTAGATGTTTGTTTTCTATGAGTTTTTGTAAACATTTTTAATTTTCTTTAATTCAATGTATGTTCTATATTTTTGGTGTTATATGCCATATATGATGATTTTCGTATCTCTCTCATGAACAAGTAGACAAATATATACATTAATGAATCAAGATGACTGGCATACCAGAACTAGCTGCGTAATAATACACCGGAGTAGAAAGTCACAGGATTGGCCATCCTCTCGACCAATTAGGCAAAACAGAAATATTTTTTTTAAAATGTGTTTTCAATTCCATTTCAATTGCACAAGTTCATGACTTTTAGCCGAAATCATTCAGTATGTCTAACATGAAATATTTTTATAAAAATCATTTTAGTGCATGCCATAATGTTTTAATAATCAAACATATTATAAGAATCATTCAAATATCATGGTGCATCACAGAAATATCATATGAATCTCATTAAAATTGTTGCTTTGAATTTATGCAGTATGCAAATCTCATAAAGTAGTTTAGACTCAAGATATCCATCAAGTCCCTTGATAGCTAACTTTAGCCCGGTCTTTTCAAATATTTCCAACAACTTCAGTCTACATAATCGAACTCATATCATCAACGATAACTCATAACAATATCAACTTAATCAACTAAGTATCATACACTTTGGTTTAATTTTCAAGAATTCCTTCTTCTTCTATTTTCAGTGATACCTTAGTACACGCCATAAAAGTTAATCACTATTCATTATCGCCTTCACCTACCGAATAACCTCCATTAATGGCCGCAACTTAAGTTTTTATATTATGAATACCAATCATCAACTTCAACAAACATCTGTATCCTTCTTAAACACTCGCTAACAATCAAAAAATCATTTATGAAGTTTAGAGTTACCCCTTTGAAGGAATCCTAGAAAATCTCGTTGGCGAGATTCTTGGAAATTAGAATTTGCGTTGCACGTGTGTATAGTGTCTATCAATTAAAAGTATATATATTGAAGTTAAAATAAAATAAAATATTTATTTAAACAATGAAAATATTTTTTCTCACACTAACATAGTAATTGTGTTCAATATCTTTTGAATATACATAGATGATGAATTTAGTTAATACATTATTTTGTAGTTATACATATCTTATAATATGATATACAAATATGTTAAATTTTGTCTTACCTGACATCTCTTTATGGATACATTTTGTCTTCTACTACTTCATTATTATTTCTTAAAGTTTGCATTTTAACCAATTTAATTCTTAATACTATAACTGATTTTGTTCTATATTCTTTTTTTTTTTTATCGCTGATGGTCTTTTTATGAAAAATAATTTATGTATTCTAAGACATGCGTAATCTTGAAAAATAATTTTACCTATTTGATGAATTAGGAAAGCAATAAAATTAGATTATTTTGCTAGTTAGTTAATTCAAATTCGCAAAAAAAAGAAGAAGTTAATTCAACTATTTAATTATCTTTTTAATCACCAAAAATTTTTAAAAACTATTTTTTAAGGATTCAAATTATTAATATTATCTCATACCATATAATAAATAGTTAATTATAACTATACATTTATCCACAAAAACTCTTTTATTAAATAATAAAATTTAACTTTTGCACTTTATGTTTGTCGTAATGTTAGTAAATGACTTTTGTCAATTACGTTCTTTTTCTCATTCTCTTGCTTTTATTAAATTCGTAATTATGTTTCTAATTATATTTTAAAATCTATATTAATATTTATATCTAAGCAAATTATTGATCGAAGAATAAAATTAATAGTCAATGGACCAATCTCACAGACTACTCACATTATTTATAGGTTAATTACAGATTTGGGATAAAGAATAAAGCAAAATGCTTTCTTTTTCTTCAGTCTTTTCTTTATTTTATTTTGTTTACGTCATAATTGTTCACCTAAAATTTAGCACAATTATACAATCTTTTTTGAGCTAAAAAACGTTCAATGTAGAAAATCCACACGCATAAAGATTTGGTATTATTTAATCATACTTTAATTGTAAAATTTATATAAGGTAAAATATAATAATGTTAAAGTCCTACATATAAGGACTTCTTATTTAATTCAAATAAGAAAAAATTTAATAAGTACTAAATTAGATTTAATTTCAAACTCCTAAATATTAGCTAGTAGAACAATCAAATGACTATTTTGTCTAGTGTGAACTTTATCTTCAAAGGGTAAAAAAGACGAACGATATTTCACTAAGGGTCTTCATGCCTTTTGTATTGGGTCGGGTGCAATCAAATGAAATCGGGTCGGATATAATTAAATGAAATCGGGCCGGTCACAATCAAGGGAAGACAGGACGGATATAGTATGAGGCCGAACTACCTCTGTCCGGGATCGAGAAGTCGGGCACGCAGGTTGGAGCAGCCGAGACGAGACGACCGATATGGTTGGCCGAGGAACATTTAGAGATTGAGGGTCGGCCTCGAACCGTGTATCTCGCCAGGAGTAATTATCTCAACCATTATAGCCATTATGCCACGATTTAAGGAGATTCAATCCCGTATTTAAGAGAATTTATCTTGTAATTAATTACCTACCTTATTTGGAACTCTTATTTTTGCCTATAAGAGGCGTTCTCATTCACCATTGTAATACACAACATTCTCTGAAAACACAGTTAATATATTTTGGCTATTTCTTATCGCATCCACTGTTCTCCAATACTACATTCGCTGTTCATCAGAATATTTTCCCATTTCTCATAGTTCATCGCCAATTCGCGGTTTGACTGTCCTTTTCTTATCATAATATATTAATTGCTATTGCCATATTTTCACTTAGTATCAAACTGGTTCACAAATCCTTAGCGCCACGAATAAATTCAATTGTTATCCGGTTTTAAGGGTAAACAGTTTGGCGCCCACCGTGGGGCCGAGGATATTAGTGAATTTTTGATACGTCTTTTCTTAAAAACACAATTTTACACTTGTTCTTTGCAAAGCTCTCTGTTTTTCAGGACACAGATTAATCATGGCACAATTACCTCCTCTCAATAACGAAATCAACAACCAAGCGGAAAACAACAATGCACCCGGACAGGAAGCCCCAATCGATGTTAATTCTCAAGTGGCGATCGAAGCCGACCATGCATCAGGCTCGACACATAGCGTTCGGGGGG
>MCJB01001184.1:0-16157 GCA_002018475.1 Nicotiana obtusifolia | reverse complement strand
AGATCTTTCCTTACGTTGAACCGGGGCTCTAGTGGGAGGTACGGGGGGAGGCAAGTCGGACTGGACTTCAGGTGGACTAGCCTCAAATTCACGTTGTTCTTCTAAATTAACCCCAGTTTCATAATTAAATTCTGCTTCTACGTTTTGTGAATCAAGTGGGTTAAAGGAGCTAAAATCATGATAATATTGATGTTCCTCTACGTGTTGATTAGAAGTAGAACTACCCATAATTCCTTTACCCTTATTTCCCGAACGACCACGTGCCCTCCCTACACTACCAGTTCCAATTGAACCTCTTTGAGACATAACTATAATTTATAGCAATAAGCAAATAAAATAACAACCAATAAAATAAATATTTCACAAAAGTATAATTAAAGAGTAACTATAATTTATAGCAATAAGCAAATAAAATAACAACCAATAAAATAAATATTTCACAAAAGAATAATTAAAGAGTAGAGATAGGAACGACCAACCAATATAGCCGTATAATTGAAATGAAGTTGAAACTTGAAGCTTCAATTGATAGCAATTTAGCAACTCCAAGTAACACTTGATAAATAATAGCCAAAATTGTAGAAGTTAAACTTTACACAAGTAGCCAATGTAACAAAATAACAATATTGTAGATGATTTTGAGAGAATTAGAGAGAGTTTGATGATTTTTGTGAATAATATGATGAAATAATAGGGTATTTATAAGAAAAAATAGTTAGGGGGGTTATGGAGGGGTTATGGGGTGCAAAGAGCCGTTTTTGGCCGTTGCCCAACGGCTATTTCATCAATATAGCCGTTGGCAACGGCTATAATTTAAAGAGGAAGAGGCTGGCAGAATTTCCGGTCCGGTCCGGTCCGGTCCGTCCGGTCCGGGCCCCAAACAGTACCGGTTCGTCCGGTTTTAAATCCCTGAGCCGTTTCGTGACCGGACCCCAACCCCCCCTCGTGTATTTGGTCCGGTTAGAACCGGACCATTAGCCAGTCTTAAATGGAACCATGATTCCAGACTCCATTAAGAATGGCCCTACTAGGAATTATTAAATCCGTACTCAGGAGCGTCTTCACATTACACCAGGTTAATTTAGCCATAAGAAAGAATTTTATACTATTTGATTAATTGATTGGCCGTTCTGTTATAGTACAATGGCAATAGACAGTACTATAGCAGCCTATAAAATAAATGCTATTGTCTTCAAACGGAAGTACGTAAGCAGAAGAATGAAGAGAAAGACTATTTTAAAGTAAAACGTCATGAATTTGGACGGACTGCTAGTGTCAGATTTGTCCTTAGAGGCTGACAGTCCATGCCGTGCAATCTCTTCTTATAGCATAATAGTACTCCATATGCTAACATCGTATCAAGGGCTCATGACGTACCTAATTTAAACCATTCCTTTTTTGGTTTTACTTTTCTTTCGCGCAAACGTGTTACCGCATCATGTCCAAGTTGAATGGTGTCCAAGCAGGAGGATGTTTGGATAAAAAGTAATTTAAAAGTCAAAAGTCATAATTTGATAATATTTACCTTTTGATTTTTAGTTTATTTTTATATTTTTTATGCCTAAAAATAAGTGTTTTTAAGCACTTTTTATCATTATCAAACACATCAAAAATTAAAAAAGTGCTTAAAAATTAATAAACACTTAAAATAAGTCAATCGAAACACCCTTTAGGTCTATTACATTGTTGAGTTGAACCCAATGTTGATTCTTTTACTCGGTTAATTGCACTAAACATCTTTATAATATGACTTACTTTTAACGGATAAGGGTCAAATATACCTTTATACTATTCGAAATAGTTTAAATACATCTTCCGTTTGAATATCCGTCCAATTATATCCCTATTGTCATACTATTGCACTGATTTGCCCCTAATTTAAACGGTGGGACACGTGGCAAACTCAGAATCAAATAACCCACTTACAATTTTAATACCCGATTTCTTAACCCCACCCGGTTATTTAATCCATAACCGACCCCTCAAATCTCTTTATTTTGGTTTTCTTTCTTTTTTCCTTTACACCCTTCTCTTTCTTCTTTAACAAAACACCCTGCCACCGAACTTCACCCGAGCTTCACCCAATTCAAATCCAATTTCAAGTCCAATTCAGCCTCCAGAATATAACAATGCAGCTGCCAGTTCTTCTTCACCTCTCCACACAAAGAAAGAAGTGTCGAAACTGTAAATGCATCAAACCTCCAGCCTTGAAATTGCATATCCTTCACAAAATCCCATATTTTAGCATCTAAAACTCTCTTTTACACCCAGAGACGCTGAAATTAGAACATTAAAACTGAAACATTCCTATACGGCATTCCATCAAACTCCTTCAGGGAATCTTGAAAAATCCCACATTTGCTATTTATAGACATAAAAGAATCAGCAACATAAATATCCAAAAAAACCTCATTTCTCACACAACTCCCATGAACAATTTTCCCAGAAACAATCTCCCCTAATTCACCCAAAATTTTCACTATACTCGACAAGGTAAACTCATTAAGGGTGACTTTACTTTTACATATTTGATTGAAAAGCTTAAAACTTTGCTTAAAGAACTTATTTTTAGTATAACCATTAATCATAATGTTCCAAAGATACTGACTTTAGTGTTCAGTAGAGTCAAAAACAAATTGAGTGTCAACTGGGTTTTGCATACAAAGTACGAGGAGATGAGTTTGGTTGCGCTATAACAGAATCTTGGTCAAGTCCATGATGAAGGATATGGGATGTGGTTGTTGGGCATGTTTGAGAGATTGAGATCCAATTGAAAGCTGAAGCTAAGTCAAGGAAATTGGTAGTTGAAGAAAAAGAAAGCGTAGGAGTAAAGAAACAAACCAAGAAAATGAAAAGAAAAATCAGAATAAAGAGAGATGATGGGTCGGGTATGCGTTAAATTAAGGTGTTAAGAAATCGGGTAGTAAAATTTTAGGTGGGTTATTTGATTTTGAGTTCGCCACCTGTCTCCCTGTAAATTAGGGTAAATCAGTATAATCGTATGACGGTAGGGGTAAAATTGGACAGATACTCAAATGGAACTTGTATTTAAACTATTTCAAATAGTACAGGTATATATTTGGACATATTCCGTACATTTAAATGTAATTTCATTACTCAGAAAGCCATCCAATTAAGGGTAATGGTCTATAAAAGTCACTTTTCTTTATTTTATATTACAAAAAGTCACTTAGTTTTTGCCATAGAAGGTCAGTCATTACACTTTTAAATTTTTAAAGCCAAATATTTTTAAAATAACAAGGCGCCCATTGAAGCTATTAATTTACTTGATCGCTTCGAGATTCGAGCCGCTATTATTCACCCTTTTTTTTTAAGTCTTATTAAAAGAGTAATTTACTATGAGCAAAAAGGCGGCATTTCATTCTGTTTACCCTAAACTACGGGTAACAATTGAATTTATACGTGGTATTAAGGATACGTGACTTGGCCTGACACAATTAAAGAATAAATGATAAAATAAAGGATGAATTAAATAAATGAAAGAATAAACAAACCGCCAAAGTTGGGTAATTCTGCTGTGATGGGATGAACAATAATGAAATAAGTATCTTATGAAGAAGATAGTCAAAGTATGCAAACTGTTATATTGGTCGTATGTTGTGCCGTCTACAATAGGGTTGAATTCTTTATATAGGAGAAGAAAAGAATCATATACAAGGTAAAAGACCTAATTACAGGGTAAAAGATCCCTAAAATATTAGGTTCAACGTCTTTGCTGATTTGGGCCGTGAATCCCGCCGAGATATGTTCATGCCACGAGATATCCGGCCCTTCCATTATGTGAATCTGATATTTTTACCATAAGATACTTTATCCAAACCGGTTTCATCTACCTCATCTCGAATACTTTGATTTCAAACGTTATCCCGATGACGCCTGTCCTCGAACTTCTCTTATCGAAGTGCTAATCTTGATCCACAGGAGACCGTCCTTAAGTTGCACCGATGATCGTAACCCAAGACTGGTGTGCTCGATCGTATCCGACCCCATATAGATAGTCCTCTCGTTTTTTGGAGAGTAATGACAAGAAACGATATGAGCTGCCGCCTTTCAAGATTAGATTAATTGAGAACACACTTATCGATACGATACGAAGTTCGAAGCGTCAAATTAGATAACCTAAAAACGTCTTGCTGATGGATAACGGCAGCATGATGACGCACGTGGCCAATATCAAAAAAGGTCCTTTCGTGTCCCAGCTGGCGACAAACCCTGCAACTTTTGCAAATACTAATTAATGCTTTCCCATCTTGTGTTTCGAACCGTCGCTTTTGAAAAGTATAAATAGCCCCTTCATTCTTCAAGTTCCAAGTTTTGCGCCGTCTGAGTCGTAAGTTCTCTATGTTTGTGTTCTCCAAGTAACTTCCCTTTTTTCACTCCAATTTGCTCGCTTTTCATCTTTCATCTTCAATAGCGAAAACATCCAAATCCGTTTCTCAGAAACAGCAAACCTCTTCTTCTCAATCTTCTGAAGAGGTTGAGCCTGTCGTTGTTGAAGAAACTTCGACAGAGCCTCCTCTTAAAGCTTTCGTACCGGTTGGATGCCCAATCGGCTCCGATTTTAAAGTAGAGAAGGCCTCTTCTGTACCGGGCCGTGGTGAACCGGTCGCCAGGTACATAAGCTCGATTACGGGCAAAACCATAGAGAGGGTGAAAATAGATTGTAACTGGACTAACAAAGATGTGGTAGTTCCCTCTCAGGATGAGGCAATTACCACCCACGTGGAGGGTTGCTTGAGCGTTTACACTTACTCCTTCACGTTAGGACCTTTGGACCCCATCATTGTCGCTTTTTGTAAAAGGTACAATGTTGCTTTGGGGCAGATTCACCCCTCCGTTTGGCGGATAGTTCTTCTTTTCCGCTTTTTTGTGAGCAAGGTTGACGGACATCCTTTCACCATCGATCACCTGCTACGCCTATACAGTCCCCGAATTTTCCGAGGGGGGCTAATAAAACTCACTCGTCGGGAAAGCAAAGCCCCGTTTTCGAGCATCGATAAAGATAAAGACAGGAGCTGGATGCGCTGATTTGTCCGAATAAGAACATCGGACCTGATCCCTACCGAAGATATGTCGTTCCCCGAAAGGTGGAACATGAATCGTAAGAATCACTTTCCTATCGTAATTCGTTTGTTGTCTCTCATTTGTTATGTTACTAATTTTGCAAAATGTAGCCGTTTCCCATCCGCCGACTGCGATTCAGCATTTGGAAGAGTGGATCCGGAAGGTGGTAGCCCAAAGGACTTACTCAGAACGCGCCTGGCGTGAAATATCGAAGGGCCTTTGGGAGGCCAAAACTCATGGTGAGCTCGATAATATTCATCTTTCTTACTTTAAGTGATCGGTGCTGCCATTAATTAATTTCCCCCTTTCTTCATAGGTCTATCGAAGGATGCTGAATTGAGGCCGGCGTCTATTGGTGGAGAAGTTTCCTGCCCTCCCCCTGCCTCGGAGAAGGAGGGAGAGAAAAAGAGAAAAGAAGTCCCCGGTTCCTCAGAGCCTGAGAAAAGGAGGGTTAAGAAGAAAAGCATAGCTCGTAGGGTTAAGATCGCCGACCTGGATATTTGGCTGAGTGACGACTCCGAGGAAGATAGAAACCTTAATACTTTAAATAATGAATCATCTCGGACAGTCCCCGAGCCAGGAGTCGAAGAAGCTTGTACCCCTCGAGTAGAGGATCTCGAGGCAGGGACGAGGACCGGGGTATATGCCGATGCAGGGGAGGCAGCACAAGGAATCTCGAACCTCCCAAAGACAATGGATTCTCCCTCCTTTTCGGAGGCAACCCTTAATGAAGCCCAGGCTGCAAGGACGCACACGCCGAGCAAAGGCTCGGTAGCGGCAGGACCTTCGAAGAGTTCTTCGATGGAGTGCCATCGGCTGATACATTCGGGCTTGAAGTGCCGAGAAGGAGTCCTCCCGCCGCGATGAGCGGGATATCTATCGGTCTCAAGTTAGTCGATAGATTTTCCACTCCAAGCTCCAATCCTGATCGGAAGAGGGTAGTAAAGTTCACCATTCCCGAAGATGCTAGGGCTTTGGCTGCGCCCGTAGGCATGGCTAGCTACTTTCGTTGTTTGGTGACCGAAGAGGATCAGGCTGCAATGGATGCGGTGGACGAGGCCTGTTTGCTCAACGAAGCTCAACAAGCGGCAAATAAGGTAAAATTCCTTATAGGCTGTATTTGGTGTCCATTATCTTATTCTTAGACTCGTACTGACTATTTCATTTTTTCCTCAGGCCTTGCAGTCTTTGGTGCTTCATCACGAGGCATTCCTTCGTCAAATGGAAGAAAAGGCACGGTGCCAGCGGCTCGAGGGGGAGATGTCGACTCTTCGAGCCGAGCTGGAGTTCATGCGTAAAGAGAACGATAAAACACTCGACCAGTTGGGGCAGCAGATTGACCGAGTAAATCAACTTCAGTCCTTAGTGAGCGAGGCCAAGGCAGAAATCGATGAATGGAGAGCCAAGGCCGATATATTAACTTCGGAGAAGGAAACCCTCCGTGCTCGTGTAGTACCCTTGGAGGAGCAACTTTCGGAGGCACAAGAGAAAATCGGGGTTCTGACCAAGAGCACCGATTCACTTCAATCCCAAGTTGAGGCGCTCACTCTGGATCGGGATGTCCTGGTAAACGGGCTGCAATCAGCAAAGTCCGAGAGTGCCACGTCCAAAGCCGACGCCGATGACTTGATAGCTCAATACAGAGCTGATGCTGAGGCCACCCAGGAGCAATCAAAGATTTTGGTCGAATACACCAAGTGCCAGACCCGTCTCTCCGTCCTCGAGGAGCTACAAGCTCGAGGTTTCGGTCTATCTTCTAAGGTCGATGAAGCAGCTAAGATCGAAGCTGAAGCAAGGAGGCGGGCCTTCCCTGAGGAAGAAGAAGATGATTCTGACTGATGTTGCCTGTAAAATGATATGGCCTTTTGTAACATACTTTAATTTGCATATATAAAAGAATTCCTTTTTTTGTCTAACTTTGCTCTAAAATTTTCATATCTCGCAAATTTTCCTGCTTTAGCTAGGATTTATTTCACCATATATTTTCTTCCTCCATGGCCGATGGAATAAGGCCCACACCTCGATGGGACCTTGGTCCGTTAAGGAATTGAATCCGTCTTGACAGGTTTTGACCCCATTCAGCCTTAGCCTTTTAGGAATTCGGAGTTGCCTTAATAGGCTTCGTTTTTCTCCGAATTTTATTAGTTCAATGTGGCCTTGCCTATTAGGAAATCGGGATCATGTCTTAGCAAATTTTGTTCCCCTTTGAACTTCAATGACTTGATTTGACCTTAGCCCTTTTAAAGAATCGAGGTTTTGCCTTGGCAAGTTTTAGTCATCCTCGAATTTAGCTTGGTTTGGCCTTAGCCTTTTATAAATTGGGGTTTGCCTGAGTTGGTCTTATTTCCCTTCAAGTTTTGTTAACTCAATACGGCCTTGGCCTTTTAATCAAATTTGGGGTTTGCCTTAATAGGTCTTACTACCCTCAGAATTTGGCGTAAACATTTGAACAATGTTAGTTTTTGATGATGTAATGAAAATCAAAGAGGCCCTTGGGCTTAGAAACAGAATATCGGTGCCAAATAAACTTTATTATCATTCATACACTTGTACAACTTCTCTTAAGGGGCAGATTGATCTATTTTGGGCACGGTACTTTCGACCGTTTGACCCTTACATTGATTCCTAATGATCTGCGTGAAGTCCCCTTGAATTTGAAGTAGCTAAGCAAAGATTCGAAATAGACAAGCAATCTCCAGATATTCAAGGTCGATCGAAGTTGTGCACCAAATGTCATTATCTTCGATGAGCGACCGATCTAAGTTAGCACGACTCTTGGTTGCCTCATTAAAAACCCCTTACCGTAAAACCCAATTTGGGAAAAAACTGGTCGAAGGAAAAAGAGTGCAACGCGTGCTTTCAGCCCTAGTGTCTCGTGTTTCCTGGCTTGAGATCACTCTATTTGCTATTTGCAGATGTTAGTATCATAAAACAAACAAAATGAAAAAATAAAATTTATTACCTTAACAATAATATCGCTTCAGGTGGCTCACGTGCCAATTGTTTGGCAGTTGCTTGCCATCCATAGTTCCGAGCTTGTAAGATCCCTTTCTGGTGACCTTCAAGATAGTATAGGGCCCTTCCCAGTTCGGTCCTAGTTTTCCTTCGTTTGGATCTCGAGCGTTGGGTGTAATTCTTCTAAGTACCAAGTCCCCAATGTTGAAGTATCGGAGATGGGCTCTCCGATTGTAATACCTTTCGATTTTTGTTTCTGCGCCGCCATCCGAACAAAGGCCGCTTCCCTCCTTACATCCAAAAGTTCCAGGCTGATGTTCATAGCTTCCCAGTTCGATTCCTCGGTTGTGTTTCGGAACCTGATGCTCGGTTCGCCTACCTCGACCGGTATCAGTGCTTCAGCACCGTAGACAAGGGAGAACAGGGTGGCCCCGGTGCTGGTTTTCTCGGTTGTGCGATACGCCCATAGAACCTCGGGCAGCATTTCCCTCCATTTTCCTTTTGCGTCGGGTAACCTTTTCTTCAGGTTTTGAATTATGATCTTGTTGGTCGACTCGGTTTGACCGTTGCCGCTGGGGTGATACGGAGTTGACAGTATTCTCTTGATCTTGTTGTCTTCGAAGAACTTTGTTATTTTGCTGCCGACGAATTGTTTTCCATTGTCGCATACGACTTCTGAGGGCATCCCAAACCGGCAGATAATATGGTCCCATATGAAGTCAATTACTTCCTTTTCCCTGACCTTCTCGTAAGCCTGTGCTTCCACCCGCTTAGAAAAGCAGTCAACCATAAAAAGAATAAATTGAGCTTTACCTGGTGCACGAGGGAGAGGGCCGACTATGTCCATTCCCCACTTCATGAACGGCCATGGCGATAAGATCGAATGCAATGTCTCTCCGGGCTGGTGAATCATCGGTGCGTGCCTTTGTCATTTGCTGCACTTGCGTACGAACTCCTTCGTATCTTTCTCCATGTCGATCTAATAGTAATCGGCCCGAATTATTTTTCGAAACAAGGATTTGGAGCCGGAGTGATTGCCGCATGCGCCTTCGTGTATCTCCCTTAAGATGTATTCGGTGTCACCGGGCCCGATGCATATGGCAAGGGGACCTTCGAATGTCCTTCTGTATAGGGTTCCGTCACCGGCCAAACAAAATCGGGCTGCCTTCGTGCGTAACGCTCTCGATTCTTTGGGATCCGATGGCAGCTTACCTGAACTGAGATATTCTATGTATTTGTTCCTCCAATCCCAGGTCAAGCTTGTTGAGTTGATTTCGGCATGGCCTTCTTCCACCACCGACCTCAATAGTTGCATGACCTTTTCAGAATCGATCTCTTCATCTTCGACCGATGACCCTAAGTTGGCGAGGGCATCGGGCTCACTATTTTGCTCTCGTGGTATGTGCTGTAGGGTCCATTCTTTAAACCTATGTAGTGTGACCTGAAGCTTGTCCATGTACCTTTGCATGCGCCCCTCTCTGACCTCGAACGTCCTGTTTACTTGGTTGACTACGAGGAGGGAATCACATTTGGCCTCGATTATCTCTGCCCCAAGGTTTTTTGCCAACTCTAAACCTGCAATCATAGCCTCATATTCTGCTTCGTTGTTAGTCAACTTTACAGTCTTAATAGACTGTCGAATTGTGTTCCCAGTTGGGGATTTAAGTACGATACCAAGCCCCGATCCCTTCGAATTAGAGGCGCCGTCTGTGAACAAAGTCCACAATCCCGAAGGAGTCCCCGATTCGGTCATTATTTCTCTCTCGCCCTCGGGAATAAGCGACGGCGTAAAGTCGGCGACAAAATCTGCTAACACTTGAGACTTGATCGAGGTTCGAGGTCGATATTCAATATCGTATCTGCTTATCTCGATGGCCCACTTGGCCAGTCGACCTGATAGATCAGGTTTGTGCATAATATTCCTAAGGGGATAAGTTGTCACTACACATATGGGGTGGCATTGGAAATAGGGTTTTAGCTTCCTAGAAGCACTTAATAAAGTGAGTGCTAACTTTTCCAAATGTGGTTACCTAGTTTCGGCCTCACCTAGCATTCTACTGACGTAGTAGATGGGGAATTGCGTACCTTGTTCTTCTTGGACCAGGACCCCGCTCACCGCTACTTCTGAAACAGCAAGGTAAAGGTATAATTGCTCACCCGTTTTTGGCGTATGCAACAAAGGTGGACTGGAGAGATATCTATTAAGCTCTTCTAATGCACGCTGACATTCTGGACCCCACAAGAATTCATTCTTCTTTTTCAGCAAGTTGAAGAATTGATGGCTCCTGTCGGATGACCTCGAGATGAATCGGCCTAGGGCTGCTATCCGACCTGTCAATTTCTGCACAGCTTTCACACTATCTACAATCGTTATGTCTTCGATGGCTCTGATTTTCTCGGGGTTGATTTCTATTCCTCGGTTTGAGACCATGAAACCGAGGAATTTTCCCGAACCCACTCCGAATGCACACTTCTCTGGGTTCAACTTCATGTTGTACCTTTTTAGTACATCGAATGTTTCCTGCAAATGACTCAAATGGTCCTCTGCTCGCAGGGATTTAACTAACATGTCATCAATATAAACTTTCATTGTTACTCCTAGTTGTTTTTCGAACATCTTATTTACTAGGCGTTGGTAGGTAGACCTTGCATTTTTTAGCCCGAATGGCATCACGTTATAGCAATAAGTACCATACTTAGTGATGAATGATGTCTTTTCTTGATCATCCTTATCCATTTGTATCTGGCTGTAACCAGAGTAGGCATCGAGAAAACTAAGAGTCTCGTGGCCAGCGGTAGCATCGATCATGCGATCGATGTTGGGCAAGAGAAAGGAGTCTTTGGGGCACACCTTGTTTAGATCTTTATAATCTATGCACATTCTAAGCTCATTTCCCTTCTTAGGAACTACAACTACATTTGCTAGCCACTCCGGGTATTTAACTTCCCGTATGGACCCTATATTCAAAAGTTTAGTTACCTCGTCCTTGATGAATGCTTGCTTGATTTCGGACTGAGGCCTCCTCTTTTGCTTGACCGGTCGGAAGTTTGGGTCAATGCTCAGTTTGTGAGTTGTAATTTCCGTCGGTATCCCTGTTATATCAAGATGGGACCAAGCAAAAGAATCGTCATTAGCTGAAAGAAATTTAATTAATTTGGTCCTGAGCTCGGAGCTTAAGCCCGAACCCAGGTATACCTTTCGACCAGGCACGTCGCTTCGGAGTGAAATCTGTTCGAGCTCCTCGACCGTCGATTTGGTCGCATCGGACTCGTTGGGATCGATAAATGACCGGGGAACCCCATAATTGTCAACTTCGAGTTGATCTTGCTCACCCTCGTTCGTCGAAGGTGGTGTCTGTGATTGCTATTGGGTCTTCTGGGAAGGAGCGGTCAGCTTTGGCACTGTCTCTTCCACTGCGAACATCTCCCTCGCAGCATGTTGTTCTCCGTAAACGGTTACGACCCCATCAGCCGATGGGAATTTCAGCATCTGGTGTAATGTCGAAGGTACAGCTCCGATGTCATGAATCCAAGGCATCCCGAGCAAGGCATTGTATCTCATGTCGCCTTCGATCACGCAAAGCTTCGTTGTCCCAACAGTACCGGCGGTGTTCACCATCAACGTTATTTCCCCTTTGGTTGTCTCACATGCCATGTTGAAACCATTGAGGATCCGAACTTCGGGAATGATCTAGCTTGTCAATCCGAGCTGCTCGATGACCCACGATCGAATTATATTAGCTGAACTACCGGGATCGACAAGTACACGCTTCACCCGGGTTTTCTGTACGAGCATCGATATCACCAAGGCATCGTTGTAGGGCTGTATGAACCCTTCTGCATCTTCATCGCCGAAGCATAAAGCTCCTTCCGCCGCATAATCCCGAGTGCACTTTTCTCGGGTGATAGATATCTTGGTACGCTTTAACACCGGGCCTTGGGGTGTATCTACCCCTCCGATTATCATGTTGATCGTGTGCTGAGGCTCCTCCTGATTTGTTGGCCTGTTTCTGTTCCTGTAATGGTTCTTGGCCCGGTCGCTTAAAAACTCTCGAAGGTGCCCGTTTTCGAGCAACTGTGCTACTTCTTCCCTCAGTTGTCGGCAATCTTCGGTCTTATGTCCATGTGTACCATGGTACTTACATATTAAGTTGGGGTCTCTCTTGGCCGGGTCCGATTGCAGCGGCTGGGGCCATTTGTTATCTTAAATGCGACCTATGGTGGATATGAGAGTCGCTATCGATGTTGAAGTTGTACTCGGACAGTCGGGGCGCTTCTCGGTGACCAGCGGCTCTTTCGAAGTTATTTCTCGGCAGCGGTCCTCGGTTCCTTCGATTAGGATCATTCCTCCTCTCCTGTCTCAGAGACCCTTGTCTTCTCGGGATGGCCCTTCGATCGCCAGGATACGGTCGATGTCTGTCTCTATTCGACCTTGGCTCTCGGTAATTATCTCTTTGAGTCCGGTCATAAGTTCTGATAGGATAAGCGGATCCCGAGGAGGCTCCAAGCTGATCATCTTCGACCCTGATCTTCAATTGATACCGATTGTGTATATCCGCCCAAGTGGCAGCCGGGTATTCGATCAAGCTCTGCTTAAGCTGTTGAGAAGACGTTAAAATTCTGGCGTTGAGCCCTTGAGTGAAAGCTTGCACGGCCCAATCATCGGTGACCTGTGGTAGGTTCATTCGTTCCATTTGAAAGCGAGATACAAATTCCCTCATCATCTCGTTATCTCTTTGCCTGACTTTGAATAAGTCTGATTTTCGTGTTTCGACTTTAATGGCACCTGCATGAGCTTTGACTAAGGTGTCTGCAAGCATGGCAAAGGAATCGATGGTGTTCGGGGGCAGGTTGTGGTACCAAGTCATTGCTCCTTTCGACAAGGTCTCCCCGAATTTCTTCAGAAGAACGGACTCAATCTCGTCATCTTCGAGATCATTCCCCTTTATGGCGCATGTGTATGCCATTACGTGTTCATTTGGATTAGATGTCCCGTTGTACTTGGGGATTTCTGGCATGCAAAATTTTTTTAGTATAGGTTTTGGGACAGCGCTTGACGGGAAAAAGGCTTTTGCACGAATTTCTTCGAGTCTAAGCCTTTCAACACCGAGGGTGCTCCTGGAATCTGGTCCACCCTCGAGTTATATGTTTCTACTTTCTTGTCGTTGACTTCAATCTTCTTTTCGCCCGATTCGACTCGCTTTGTCACCTCCTCGAGCATCTTCATGATTACAGAATTTTTCCCCGATCCATTTTCATCCGGTTGCGCGACGGTCGCTTCATTTTCGGGGATAACTCCTCGAGAAGAACCAGCTTCAATCCTGTCCGAAACCTGACTGCGACTTTGCAATTGGGCGATGGTTGCTTGCTGGGCTTGTAACATGTCGAATATCATTCTAAGACTGATCCCGTCCCCTTCTTTGTTTTGAGTTCTTGAACGGTGTTCTCTCTGGACACTGTTCGACGGGCCAGAAGTCTGATCCACATCGACCACCATTTGAGAGTTGGCGTCGATTGGAACTTCATTACCGAGCATCACATTGTTGTTTCCGCCCTGGTGGTCGAACTCATCATTGACGAACTGAGGCATGGATTGTGAGTGCGTCATGATTATGCTATATCCTGAAAACAAAAGATTCTGCAAAGAACAAGCGTAAACTAATGTGTGTGACAGAAATTTATATCAAACGGTCACTATTATCCTTAGCCCCATGGTGGGCGCCAAACTGTTTACCCTAAACTACGGGTAACAATTGAATTTATACGTGGTATTAAGGATATGTGACTTGGCCTGACACAATTAAGGAATAAATGATAAAATAAAGGCTGAATTAAATAAATGAAAGAATAAACAAACCGCCAAAGTTGGGTAATTCTGCTGTGATGGGATGAACAATAATGAAATAAGTATCTTATGAAGAAGATAGTCAAAGTATGCTAACTGTTATATTGGTCGTATGTTATGCCGTCTACAATAGGGTTGAATTCTTTATATAGGAGGAGAAAAGAATCCTATACAAGGTAAAAGACCTAATTACGGGGTAAAAGATCCCTAAAATTATTAGGTTCAACATCTTTGCTGATTTGGGCCATGATTCCTGCCGAGATATGTTCATGCCACGAGATTTCCGGCCTTTCCGTTATGTGAATCTGATATTTTTACCATAAGATGCTTTATCCAAACCGGTCTCGGCTACCTCATCTCGAATACTTTAATTTCGAACATTATCCCGATGACGCCTGTCCTCGAACTTCCCTTCTCGAAGTGCTGGTCTCGATCCACAGGAGACCGTCCTTAAGTTGCACCGTTGATCGTAACCTAAGACTGGTGTGCTCGATCGTATCCGACCCCATATACATTCCATGTGAGCAAAAGTTCATTCACGTTTAATTAGGTAAAAGGTTCATTAGCTAGTGCAGTTGTGGCCATCTAATGTGAGGAAAAACGTCAAATTGGATATGCAAAAATAAACATTTGATATGCTAAATGAAAAGAGCATTGCTACGATAAATGAAAAAGCACTATTAAGTTGATAAGTTCAATATAAATAATTAAGATAAGAAATTGAAACCAACAAATAAATGCCTCTGAAAATTAAAACTTGCAATCCATAGTAGCATATATAGAAAACCATTTAAAGACTAAAGGTACTCTGAGTTATATCAGAAGAATAATCTTCTCCAATGGTTTGATCTTCCTTAAATTAGTAAAGAGCAAAAATAGATAATCTTTACCATCTAACTATCAAATGCTGCTAATACAACAACACCACTTTAAAAAAAATAGCGCTCGTAAGTCGTAAAGAAGACTGCAACTACTGAGTTAAGGTACATGGCTACGGGTTTTAACAAAAGAAAATACTATTTAATGAAACTTAAAGAATTAAAATGGTATAAATTAATGATAGCGAATCAGGTCTCGGAGCGAGTCAAAGAATAGTTTTAATGGGAGTGTTATTATTTTTTAAATATTTAACTTGTTTATAAGAAATGTAGTGATTGACCTTATAAGATGGGAAAAACAGAGTGACTTTTGTGATATAAAATAAAGAAAAATGACTTTCATAGACAATTACTTTTAGCTGAGTGATCTTCTGAGTAATCAACTCTTTTAAATATATCTTATGCATAACTTCTGCTATCCCACTTTACATTAAACTTTTTATTTTTCGAGATTATAATTTTTTAACTTTGATCGTGCATTTGAACATAAAATTTTTAAATTTTTGAAATAAAATTTATATATTTGAGAACTACGTAAGAAGTACTATAAGCTAAGTCACAATTACTAATAATTCAGAATATTTATAAGGTGTATGGAAAAATTACAATTAAAAAAAAATCTCGTTTGACTGTTGACATTCGAATACAGTTACATAAATTGAAACGGAAAAAGTAATTTAAAATAAATTACGTAAACTCCTATACAACAAAAAATACTAAACTTTAAGCTAAGTCCATCTGAGTTTTATTGTACAGTTTAATCGAGAGTAAAGATCAAGCCGATAACGGAACGACGCTTTTCTGTTTGATTTGGTTTTGCATACTACGCATTGCCAGCTTCTAAGGGAGTTTGTATTCATATGAATTCTTTACAACATGAAATATATAGCATGTCTATTGACGATATTTTAAAGACTACAAAAGTTCAGGAAAAGATTAAACTCATTTCTGAACAATTTGCTGTATCTATTTGTGCTGATCACCCCAGTGCTTTTTGGGATAGAAAAAAGCATGTTGTTTCTCTTCCATATGAAGAAACTTTTTCAGAGGAAAATATTCCTACAAAATCTCGTCCCTGCCAGATGAATTCCGAACTGGTAGAATTTTGCAAAAAGGAAATTGATACACTTTTGCAAAAGAATTTGATTAAACCTTCTAAATCTCCATGGTCTTGCACTGCTTTTTATGTGAATAATGCTGCAGAAAAAGAACGTGGAATACCAAGGTTAGTAATAAATTACAAACCTTTAAACAAAGTTTTAAAATGGATCAGATATCCGATCCCAAATAAAAAGGATTTGCTTTCACGATTATATGATGCAAATATTTTTTCTAAATTTGATTTAAAGTCTGGCTATTGGCAGATCCAGCTTTTTAAAGAACATACTTATAGG
>MCJB01001183.1:16210-28269 GCA_002018475.1 Nicotiana obtusifolia | reverse complement strand
ACATAAGCAACTAGCAAATAGCAAAATATAAAAACATAATAAAATTAAATAAAGCAAATAAAACAATAAAAAAAACATAAAGCTCAACCAAATATTTTAAAAGCCAACAAAATCAAGTACTAGCTCGAACCCGCAAAAATGAACATATTGTCCCCAGCGGAGTCGCCAGAGATGTCACTCCTCTCTTTTTGCGCGAGACTTTACTAAACTTTTTAAATAAAAAAAAAAGATCTAATAAAAACTCGAAAAAAAAAGATTTTTAATAATGACAAAAATAAATTTAGAGTCACCACCTGACGATTAATTCTGGTGTGTCAGGCCACCATTTTAGAACTTAGACTCGAAGTCAAGTTCGTACCAGAGATTTAGATAAGGGGGTTCATTTGACTCGGGGAGAAGGTGTTAGGCATTCCCCGAGTCCCGTGAAAAATCACGGTTGCGTACTCAATTTAGTTGGCTTTTAGAATATTTGAATCAAGATAAAACCAAACACAGAAGACAAAAACAAACACACATGAGGTTCGAGGTCGTTCCCGCCTAATAAAAGAAAAAAACTAAAACTAAAACTAAAACACTACGAGTTTTACTTTAGGCCTCCAAATACAAATACCTCGGGGCATTCCCCGGATAAATTTAACTAAGGGAACGACCTCTCGCCTTGCAGTTAACAAAAGGTCCTAAGATTGCCTACCCGAGTGATGACAGCCTAAACATGCTACTATCGATTAATTATTAAAGCAAAATAATTAACAATATAACTTAACCCTTCATCCTTAATGTTCAACCCCCTCCTACTGCCCAGTTCACAAAACTTTCAAAGAAATTGGATAAAATAAGAAAGTAATTAGAATAGTAACTAAACGCAATGTAAAGAACCTTTAAATTTACCAATGGACCAAGCTAATTCTCTTTTTTTTTTTTAAAAAATAAAAAAAATAAAAAAACCAAACATGTTACTCTATGATTCCTCAAATAACATGGATAAATCAAAAGGAAAAGAAATATAACAGCTACAATATCAAGCACACCATTTTCATTCCTCAAACTTATTCAACACCTTTTAGTCTTCCATCAGATGATATGAGACCAATTCTTTTTTTTTTTAGCAACAACATTCCAAACGTCCCAAAATATCCCCAACGATAGTTTAAAGGAGCAAGACACTATTGTCCTAACAAAATCCAGAGCATGAGAAAGCATAACAATCAAAGCCTAAAGAATGTACTGTTTTTGCAATCCCTTGCTTTATCTTTGCTTAGTACCTATAACGAGGAGGCTCGTAAGGACCCTCAACTGTATGCTAATGTAGTCAGCTTGATCCTTGCTAAGCTTAGTGAGCCTTGCTACGTTTTTTATAACAACCACTTGGATTACATTAAAAATACCAACTGAAAGTTACAATTAAGATGACAATAAGAAGAAAAATGGAGATGAGAAACAGAAGAAAAAAGGGGATGAGATCAGAGATACAGAAGAGTGGGATGAGAAGGGAACGTTTTCATAACAATTTTCGCATAAATCACTACAAATGCTGATGTCTGCTATATATAACTAACTCCTAGCCAACACACTTTCATTTAGCTCTCACTACATAATCCATTAGCTTTGCGTTTACATTGTAAAATAGCACTTTGCGGCTAATTACACTGGTATTGATACCAAAATTTACAGCAATTGACAAAAAGAAATTGTTCCTCTATTTACAAAGTCATGACAAGGAAAACTTATCAATCTGAATTGCTATTCATTGATTGTAATTCTATTTTTACGGAACGCAAATAGCTCAAAATTCCAGAACCAGTGGCAGCAACTAAACAAATGCAAATTTCAGCAAAGGCGTGCACTCAAATAGTAATAAATCAACTAGGATTTCAAGAACAATGCATTACCATCTCAAGTCGAGAAAATAAACATACATTGACAATACAAAAAAAAAAAAAAAAACACAAAGGAAACGAACCTCTCAAGAAGCAACAATGATGAATCAGAAGCCGCGATGCGAGACCGTAACGACGACTAGCAGCAAACGATCACAACTTCTCGTGCCACCAAAAAAATAGCCGACCCTTTTGTCGTTCTTTTCTTCTTCTTTTTCAGTTTTCCTTTTTACTGTTTTTCTTCTTTCCTTTTTTTTGCTTTCTGTTTCTCCTTCTTTGTTTTGCTTTTTGTTTCTCCTCTGTTTCACTTTTCGTTTTTCCTTCTCTTTTTTTCTTCTTCCTTTTTTTCTCCTCCTCCCAGATACCCCCAAAACTCTAGCATATATAATCCCTCTTTTCAAAACCCTTTTCCGAAACCCCACCCCAAAAATGAAAACGAAAAAAAAACAGAAAAAGAAAAACCAAACCGAAAATCTTCCAAATCTCTTTTGAAACAAAATCGGGACAGATGGAGGGCGTGGATCGACTGAGAATCGATCCACGGCTCCCATTTGATCCGAAAAATGGTCCCCAAATCAATTACCCACTCGAGTGCCATATTCCTTTGTCAGGGATCCGTTAGGGCTAGGGGTACGTGGGGAAGGGGAGGGGACCACGGGCGAGTTAGGGTTTTAACTCTCCCGAATTTGGACGAGTTTGGGTTGAATCGGCAGAAGATAGAAGAAGAAGATGAGGGGATGCGGCGGTTTGGGGGGGAAAGTGTTTTAGGGTTTTTAGGTTATAAGTTAGTATTTATATTTAGGGTAAATAACTCTGGGCCGTTGGATCTTTTAAGATCAATGGCTCAAATTAAAACGGGAAAAGAGTGGGGTATGGGCTGCTGATTTGGGCTCATTTCTTTTGAAATTGTGGCCCAATTCGTTTTTAACCTTAATTACCCCCTAAAAATGTAAAATTAATCCAAAGTAATTATTTACAAAAATTATATTAGTCCTTGGATCTACTAATTAAAGATTAGAAATTAAATAAAGTATAAAATGAATCATTTTTTGTGATTTTTAATTTCGTAAAGCACTTAATTATTAATTCAATCTAAAAATGTAAAAATAAGTCCTAAAATGCAATATTTTCTGAGTGTTTTCAATAATTAATTAATTAATTGACCAAATGGCCGATACCTAATTAAAACTATTTATTGATTTTTTATGTGGGAGTATTTCGGGCAGGGCAAAAATCACATGCTCACAGCTGCCCCTCTTTGCTCGAAGACGCGGAGAGTCTTCGTGCAAAGATAAAATGAGCAATTATGCGGGATTTTTGCCTATCCCAGACTCCATGAGAAGCACTTTTGAAAAAGAGTTTGACCGAACCTTGCTTCAAAGGTTGCCTACATATCCTTGGCTATAAAGGAATCAGGTCAGTGTAGTTCTAAAAATAGAAAGAGCGATGAAGTATGATGAGGTGTCGAGCCGATTGAGGTGCCGTCGAGGTTCCGATCCGCGGTTCCTGTCATTACATCAAAAAGAAACCAAATGAGGCAAAATTACATGAAAACTACAAAAATCCTATCTATTCTTCAATCTTGAATCTTCTCTCGGTCTTGTTGTGCATCTCGAACTGCTGACTTGCATTCTTGAGGTGAGCTTCTTGCTACTCTAACTTGACTCGACCCTATTCCTTAGGCGGGCTCTTGGTGCTTCTCACTTGAACTTTGAAACTTGAATAAACTTTAAAATAAATGCCGTCGTTTTCCAAGTGGGAACCTGACTGCTGAAATTGAGTTGTATTCCCTTGTTATCCAGGTGGGCGCCTGATTGCTAAGACTTGAATGTATTCCCTCGTTATCCAGGTGGGCGCCTGATACTGCAATAAAGCAAACAAAACAAAGAAACTTTTCTGCCCCAGTTTGGAACCAGGGCATATTTGCGGGAATTAATCGAATTATGTTACCTAAAACTTAAATCCCATTATCCAGGAGGGTCCTGAAAATTTTAAAATTAAATCCCATTATCCAGGAGGGTCCTGAAAAATTTAAAAATTAAATCCCATTATACAGGAGGGTCCTGAGAAATTTAAAACTAATTCCCATTATCCAGGAGGGTCCTGAAAATTTAAAAAGCTAATTCCCATTATCCAGGAGGGTCCTGAAAATTTAAAAATTAAATTCCCTCGTTATCCAGGTGGGCGCCTGCTACTGAAACTAAAAGTTAAATCCCATTATCCAGGAGGGTCCTGCTACTGAAACTAAAATTAAATTCCCTCGTTATCCAGGTGGGCGCCTGCTACTGAAATTAAAACTAAATTCCCTCATTATCCAGGTGGGCGCCTGCTACTGAAATTAAAAACTAAATTCTCTCATTATCTAGGTGGGCGCCTGATAAATTTAAAAATTAAATCCCATTATACAGGAGGGTCCTGAGAAATTTAAAACTAATTCTCATTATCCAGGAGGGTCCTGAAAATTTAAAAACTACTTCCCATTATCCAGGAGGGTCCTGGAAATTTAAAAAGCTAATTCCCATTATACAGGAGGGTCCTGAAAATTTAAAAACTAATTCCCATTATCCAGGAGGGTCCTGAAAATTTAAAAACTAATTCCCATTATCCAGGAGGGTCCTGAAAATTTAAAAAGCTAATTCCCATTATACAGGAGGGTCCTGAAAATTTAAAACTAATTCCCATTATACAGGAGGGTCCTGAAAAATTTAAAAACTAATTCCCATTATCCAGGAGGGTCCTGAAAATTTAAAAGCTAATTCCCATTATACAGGAGGGTCCTGAAAATTTAAAACTAATTCCCATTATCCAAGAGGGTCCTGAAAATTTAAAAACTAAATCTCATTATCCAGGAGGGTCCTGAGAATTTAAAAGCTAATTTTCATTATACAGGAGGGTCCTGAGAAATTTAATAACTAATTCCCATTATACAGGAGGGTCCTGAAAACTAATATTGAATCTACCTGATCCACGCTCTTCATTTAGGGAAATTCTCGAATAGCAATTTTTGCTGTCCGAACCTTGACTTTTGTGAATTGACAACTTCTATGCCTTCTGTTTCAAACAAATAAAATTTATTTGTTTAAAACATGGTGGTCAGTTTTTGGCATCCTTGCTGGAGGTTTGTTTCTGTTGGGGAGTGTGTTCAAGTTTTTCGCTCTTGCTGGGGAATCTGTTTCTGCTGACTGCCATGCTTCCTTCTGATCAGCGGCTTTGAGCGAGCAAAGAGTGGTTTGACTTTTGATTGATATTGGATCACAAGCTCTGAACGGCCCGAATTTCTTAACCTTGCATGTTGCATTGCATTTTCATTCCGGACGCTGTTACGTCTCTGTATTTCCTCAAAACTTAAGAATTTTCTTACTGCCTGAGGTTTTAACGATTTGCGTACCCTCATTCCAAATCATAATATGCTCGGCCGAATTCTGCTTTGTGCAATTGAGAAGTTGGTAGTAAGCTTGAAATCCTTTCCCGCTTACTCAACATGGCTAACTCATAGGAAACTTACAAAGACAGACTCGATAAACAGGACGCAATGATTTTGTGAGAAAGAAACAAAAGAAAATTGTGAATATGAATGAATATATGCGGGAGTTTTAGAAAGACTTATCTGAAAGAATTGGCTGGCTCCAATGATCATGACATGCATTTTGAACCAACCAGCCTAATATATCTGACTAATAGCATCTAATTCATAACACAGATCCAACTTCAAAACCAATCTTTCACTGATCCCGTTTTATTCAATGTTAATCTCTAAACTCACCATCGCCTTATGGTGCCCGTGAGGGTTTTCACCAATAAGACTCTCTCATTTTCAATTTTCTCTCATCTCACCTTCGCCTTATGTTGCCCGTGAGATTTTTTCCCAATAAGACTCTCTCATTTTCAATTTATGCCCCCGAACACAGTGTTGCCCCTGTTATGGATCATATCTCCATTTCGATTAACCTGGCATCCTCAAAGATTGATCAGAAGGTCTTTCTTTGGACCGTAATGTAGGCTTTTGGATAGGGTTAGAAAGAAAGAGGTGGCATGAAGGCTCAAAATAACTCGGATGTAACAGGGATGAAAATTACAACTTTCGGAATCAAATCTCTTTTCCAAATCCAAAACTGCTGCCCCAGTTTTCTTTTGGGCCTGGGGGAAATTTTATTTTTATTTTGATGAGACCGAGCCGTGAGGCTGCCTACGTATCCTTAAAAGGAATCAGGTCGAACGTAGTTCAAATTGTTCCTTTCTCTTTTGTTTGTTTGTTTTTTTCCTTCTTCTTTCTTTTTTTTTTTCATTTTCATAATTTTTCTTCTTTTTTTCTTTTTTTTCTTTTTCACTTTTCTTTATTTTCATCATTCATTTCTTCCTTTTCATCTTTTTTCCTTTTTTTTTTTGTTTCTTTTCTTCTTTTTCTTCTTTCTTCTATTACCGATTCCAAAAGAGGGATACAAAAGAAAATAAGTAAGGCTCAACAGGGGTAACGAGTGATAAAGTGTTTGGATAGCTGAACAAAATGCCTTCTTCATTTCAACTTTGAATATGCCCAATACAATTGGAGATAATTATTTTAACCCTTTATTGACTTGCTCAAATGCTGCTTCTTCATCATATTCTATTTCCTAGTCATATCTACTTCTTGTTGTTATTTCAGAATTAAATTGGCTTTTGAAGACTTGGCTGAAAATTCCTCATGCATGTCATGTCACCGCAACCAGCACAAAAAGGAACTATAGAATAGGACAAAATAAACGGAAGATTGCACTTCACTGAAAAGAAAAGTTTGAACATCACAATAAACAAAGCTAAGGAAAAATGCGGATTTCAAACCCCAGAGCAAGAAAGGAAATAAAGCAAACTACCAAGACTCCTTCCTGGTGGGGGGAGGAGTAACTTCCCAATTGCTAATCTTCACTTTTGGGGCCGACAAACTTCATAGCTGCTCTGCTAGAGCCTTCACCAGCCTTTACCGTATTGATTTCTTTGACAAGACTTCGGAACCCCTTGGTCATCTCTGGATCCTTAACCATATTGTTTTCATTGGCCCGAACCACCATGACAGACTTACAAGACTTCCTGGGCTCTCCGTCTTTACAAATTATTTCAATCATATGTGTCTCTTCATGGGCAGGCAGAGGGTTCTGGTTGATGTTTGGCATGTCGGGGCTTTGGACAATGATTTGATTTGTATCAATGAGCTCTTGAATTGCTTGTTTCAAATGCCAACACTTCTCTATGTCATGGCCTGGAGCGTCAGAGCAGTAGGCACATCTTAGAGAATAATCAAGGTTCTTTGGAGGAGGATTTGGCATTTTTGATTCAATTGGCCTCAAGACGTCCAATTGCCTTAACCTTTGGAATAGGCTGGCGTAGGATTCTCCAAGCGGGGTAAAAGATTGTTTCCGTTGTTGCTTTCCTCTCCTATACCCAGGCCTTGGTCGGAAGTGTGGACCATCGGGGTTTTGGTAAGGTTGTGGGGATGAGTATCTGTGGGACATGGGCACGCCATTGTGGATAAGGAGGGGGTTGAGCGTATGACTGGGCATGGTGAACGAAATATTGGGGTGGTTGGGATAAATCCTGGGGGTTTTGCGGGGAAAAGTAGTGTTGAGGTGTGTTATATGGAGTTTGGGTGTAAGTTTGAGGTCGAGGGCGTGAATAGGCATATTGGCGAGGTGGACCTCTCTGACCCTGCCATGACCCAGAGACAAACATGGAATCATCCTTCTTCTTCCTTCCTAACAATTTCCCTGAACCACCCTGGATTGCTTGAGTGGTTGCTTTTATAGCAGAATAATTCATAATCTTGCTGGATTTGAGCCCCTCTTCTACCATCTCTCCCATTTTTACTACATCATTGAAAGACTTACCAATGGCTGAGATCAAATGGCCATAGTAGGTGGGCTCCAAGGCTTGCAGAAAGTATTTGACCATCTCATCTTCTTCCATCGGAGGATTGACTCGTGCAGCTTGCTCCCTCCAACGGAAACCATATTCTCTAAAGCTTTCACCAGTTTTCTTTTTCACCTTGGTCAGAGATAGGCGGTCTGGAACAATGTCTATGTTGTACTGAAAGTGTCGGGCAAAACCCTGAGCCATGTCATCCCAAGTGTACCACCTGTTACCGTCCTAACGGGTGTACCATTCTAGAGCCGTCCCACTCAAACTTTGACTGAAGTAAGCCACCAACAGTTCATCTTTTCCTCCAGCACCTCTCATTTTGCTGCAGTATCCCCTTAAATGGGCAACAGGGTCCCCATGTCCGTCATACAAGTCAAACTTGGGCATCTTGAATCCAGCCGGCAATTGGACATCGGGAAACAAACACAAGTCCTTATAGGCCACACTCACTTGGTTCCCTAATCCTTGCATATTTCTCAAGGATTGTTCAAGACTCAGCAGCTTCCTAGACATTTCTTCTTGCTCTGCGCTCTTAGGTTGTTTATTAGTTTCAACATGATGCTCAAATTGTGGAGCGCAAGAATAAGGATCTGGGATTTTAAATGTGGGCTCCGGTGTATGGTAATGGGTATCCGGAGCGGGAAATATGGGTTCACTAGAGGATCGGTGGAGAGTAGCTTGTGGAGGGGGTACAAAAATAGGAGCAGCTGGCGAAGTTGTTTTGGCGGGTGGAACATAGAAGGCTTGGGTTGAAGTGCCAGGGTAATTGTGATAAGGGGTAAAACCAGGTGCATGTTGTGGGGAATGATCGATGATGTTGGCCATCTGGGATTGAGAGAGTGGTGGAATGGGGGTGGGATTTTCTGTGTAGCTGGTGAGGAATAAGGGTGGAGGGTGTCCCCTAATCCATGCTTGGTACATTTCCGCCATCTGATGCTTCAACCTTCTAACCTCTTCTTGCAATTCCGATTCTGACTCAACAATCTCTCTCGGCGGGTCTACAACTGTAGTGTCTGTTTCCTTGCTAACCATGATTGTCTGGCGTTTTGACCGGGTATAGTATGGATGGCTTGCCAGGATGCCAATAAACTAACCACCTCCCCTCTAAGAGTTAGAATTTAACAAAAGACAACAACACAAAACAACCATGTTAGGGTTAGTGCATTTATCAGAAAATAATATCATGTTACGTGCAATGCACCTAACAACAGATAATGGTTCTAAAATGGCTGTGAGGGTCGCAAGGTCGTATGGTATCGTCCTAATTCTCAACACCTTTTATCACTTCCTTTTCTTTTTGATGCAAAATGACATGATCGAACCCGATATAGGTTGCCTACGTATCATGTCCTCATGAATAAGACCAAGCGTAGTTCTGAAAAAGTAATGGAAAAATAAAATTCGTGATTTTCATTAAAACCTTTCTGATGTTGACATACAATAGAGGTAGGATAATGGAAAGCCCGACATACTTGACCATACTACGAATGACTTTGACACTACCTAAAGAACTCAGTACTCCTAATCAAAACATAAGACAATTTCAAAACACTTGAATAGAATGGGTCTTCAAATTGCTCCTGAATGCAAGTGTCTTGGATGGGATGGTCCTGGGTTGTCCGTCGTGCTCAAACTTCGTAACATGCCCCGCAGAGAAACGCCGATTCTAGGAATAAAGACCCTGGCATGTGTGCTCGCTTCCTGAAGACCAACTCTAAACAAATATTGGCCCTGCTGCTCCACATTTGTTGCCAACTCCGCTAACTTTATCAATTCGAACTTATCCTGAGGGTCTGGGTCTGCTGCTCCCTCAAAATCATATGTCTGAACTGCTAACGACCTGGCATACTGCTACGACACCACAACATCTCCGAATGGACAAGTGCAATACACAATTTGGCTACAATTGCAGACTGGCCAAAGTGGCTGAAAGTGACCATTAGTGCAAACTTGACAAAGTTGACCCCCTAAGCATGAGAAGTACTGTGCGTGAAGCCTACATGATCCTAATAATCATGGTCTTAAAGGATTACTTTGCAGAAATGGACTATTTTTGCAAAAACAACCAATATGGCCAAATGTGGCTAGGGACGCAAACCTGACACGGACAGGCCTTAGAATGATAGGACACTGAATCATGGACCAAGGATGGGCAATTGAACCACCTTTGCAAAATATCCCTCATTTTGCAAAAATGACCAATATGGCCAAAAGTGGCTAAACAAGAAAGATTTGGCTACGATCCCGAAAGCCAAGGACCTAGACCTACTAGGACGACCGGACCCTATGTGGGTTGCCTACGTATCCCGCCCGAAAGACGAGAATCAGGTTCGCGTAGTTCGGAAGAATGCAACTAAAAACTATATCTTTATTTTCATGAAAATGATAAAAATCTTTTTGGATTTTCTCTCCTTTTTTTTCGAATTTTTCTTTTCTTTTTTTTTCCGAAAAAATGATGTAAAGGAAAATGTAAAAATCTCTTCTTCTTTTTTTTTGATTTTTTTTTTTTTTAGAAAATAATGTGAAAGAAAATGTCCGTAGGGTCCTATTTAATTCATTCACCCTTCTTTCCAAGACATTGGTCCGCCAAACGACCTTTTTACCCCCACAGATGCAACATTTAGCACATAGGATGAATAAAATGTCACTTTGGGCCATGGGCCCATTTTGATAAAATTTGGACGAGTTTCCTACAAAGGGACACGATACCTGGGACCGAGCCCTACTAAGTCTAAATGATATGATGCAAATAAGAGTGACCTAAAGGCTGACCTAAGTTTGGGGTTTACTAACAAGGCAATTCGGGGTGCGTATGGTCGATGGTGGCTGCTTGAGCTTTCCACCCACTCCATACGTCCGACGGCTCCCCTCCTAAATTAAGGTGACTCGACAAAGTTTTCGTGCACGCGGCGCGTGCTACGAGACTTGTTGCAGAAAGAAATGACCGGGCAATGCATATGATGACAGTTATAAAGCAATAAACACATAAAGCAAAAATTGTAAACACATAAGCAACTAGCAAATAATAAAACATAATAAAATTAAATAAAGCAAATAAAATAAATAAATAAATAAAAACATAAAGCTCAATCAAATAATTTAAAAAGCCAACAAAATCAAGTACTAGCTCGAACCCGCAAAATAAAATCAGAAGTCCCCAGCAGAGTCGCCAGAGATGTCACCCATTTTTTTTAGCGCGAGATTTTTACTAAACCTTTTAAATAAATAAAAGATCTAATAAAACCTCGAAAAAAGAAAGGTTTTTATAGTGACAAAATTAAATTTAGAGTCGTCACCTGACGATTGATTTCGGTGCGTCAGGCCACCATTTTAGAACTTAGACTCGAAGTCGAGTTCGAACCAGAGATTTGGATAAGGGGGTTCTTTTGACTCGGGGAGAAGGTGTTAGGCATTCCCCGAGTCCCGTGAAAAATCACGGTTGCATACTCAATTTAATTGGCTTTTGGAATATTTGAATTGAGATAAAACAAACACAGAAGAAAACAAACACACACGAGGTTCGAGGTTGTTCCCGCCTAATAAAAGAAAAAATAAACTAAAACTAAAATACTACAAATTTCTTTAAGCATCCAAATACAAACACCTCGGGGCATTCCCCGGAATATAATATATACAAGTCCCTCGGGGCATTCCCCGGATAAATATAACTAAGGGAACAACCTCTTGCCTCAAGAATTAATCAAAATATCCTAAGTTTGCCTACCCAAGTGTAGTCGGCCTAAACACGCCACTATCGAATAACTATCAAAGAAAAATGATTAACACTATATACACTCAACCGTTCATCCTTAATGTCCAACCCCTCCTACGGCCCAATTCGCCAGAAAACATAAGCCATAGAGTTTATGCATAAACATTACACAATAATCTTATTCGTCGTTTGAAAATGCTAACTCACAAAGCAGTGAATTTCAGTAACCTTTAACGTTATAATGTTATTTTCATCGTTGATCATTTGGAGTTTTGGGACAGGCAGTTGGTTCAAACAAATTTGTTAATCCAATTAGACCAATTCCATTCACGTTGATTTTCTGATTCCTAGATTTCAATACGAGTTCTATGATTTATGCAAGAAAATGCTCAGAAACATAATTTTTCAAAATTGACCAGAACTAAAAAAATCACAACTATATCCGAATGCAGCAATAAGAGGCCAATCAGAAGACAGAACAGTTTTTGTCATCATCAAACAAAAATGACATCTCAATTGCATAGTGACATCAAACAGTAGAAACAACTTCATTTTTCCGAATCGAAAAGTAGTGAAGAAAG
>MCJB01001183.1:0-16162 GCA_002018475.1 Nicotiana obtusifolia | reverse complement strand
TTTTCCCCTTTTCCCCCTTTTTTGCCTCTCCTTTCTTTTTCTTTTTTAAAAAGGCAGCTGCTTTAGGGTTTAGGTTAGGTTGGGTTTATGGGAATTGGGCTTGGTCCGGTTGGGTTTATTATTTGGGCCAATTTGATTTTCCTCTCAAAACACTAGCCCAGTCCGATTATTTCCTCCTAATTAATTCCCTAACTCTCTTTAATTTTGGAAAACAAAAGACCTAGAAATTAAAAATCCTAATTTTATTAAAAATGTGAAACTAAACTAAATTAGCTATTTATAAAGTAACACAATGATAGATTCTATGAATTAAACATTAAAACTAGGAAAATATAAAGACGCACTATTTGTATGATTTTTTTTAATTTTATAAAACAACCAATTACTAACTTAATCCTAAAAATATAAAATAAATCCTAAATGCGATGCATGATATTTTTTGAGTATTTTCATGGATTAATTAATTAACAAAATGGTCAATACCTAATTAAAACTATTTATTGATTTTTATATAGGAGTATTTCGGGCAGGGCAAAAATCACGTGCTCACAATACGGTGTTCCATATGAGGTATATACTGACCACCGGAGTCTTCAGCTTCTTTTCAAGTAAAAAGATCTTAATTTGCGGCAACAGAGATGGTTAGAGTTGCATAAAGACTATGATGTCACTATTCCGTATCATCCCGGCAAGGCTAGAGTGGTGGCCGATGCCTTGAGTAGAAAGCGGTCGATGTCAAATATAATAACCCAACAAGGTTGGGGTCGAATTCCACAGGAAATAGGTGTGAAAAGTTTACTTGATTAGCGTAATACTTAACTACAGTCGTAATTCTATCTAGATAATCGTAACAAAAGTATGAATGGAACTTAGTTTTAAATAAAGTCTAACTGCAATATTGAGAATATGAATAATATGATTAAAGAAACCAAGGTTGTGTCCCCATTAATGAAATGTAATGCTATTGATGTCAATATGATATATTTCTAACGGATGATTCTTTTGATATGCAATTGATGTCTAAGTGACGTCCCAATATTTTCCAATAATTAGGTAATATTTTCTCTTTATGATTTTTCCAAATATAAAAGAGTTTTGATTAAGAACAATTAATTTATGCCAAATTAAAACCCACTTATTCCTAAGCGATTTTATTAAACAAGATTTAAAGCCTTGAGTCTTTGATATTTACTTCTACCAAATTCTACCTCGCTTTCCCAAGCAAAGATGGAATTAAATGGCGTTTGTTGATGTTTGCAACCACCAACAATTGTTAAGGAATGAGAAGTAAATAATTATCAATCAACCGTTGAATATATATTCTATATCAAACACCCAATAACATCACACCCATTTAGGGTTCACAACCTTAGTGTTTAAAATTAGCTACTCATACTAAAATCTGAAATTAAAAGAATATTAATTGTCATGACGCTTACAAAGTAGAAGATTATTGACCCAAAATCTTCCAAGAAACAAGAATATTCAAACCTTGTACTTTCTGCTCCAAAGTCTGACAAGATAGCCCCCACATAACCCTAGTAGACCTATTTATAGAGGCCCAAAAATCGAGGTAAAAATTCAGACTGATCTGCCCCGAAGTCAAATTTGCGACCGCATTTCTGTCGCATAACAGAAATGTGGTCTGTAATTTTGACACGTCTGTCGCAGATTTCAACCCTAGGTCTGCCTTCATAGCATTCATGATTTGCGGTCCGCATTGTAGAAATGCAACCGCATCTTGCATCGCGGTTTCTTCCTTCAATAGACTTCGTGCTTGGTTCGCGATTACTTCTGCAGCTGGCATACCAGTTACGGATCGCAGATGCAATCGCATTTCTAACTTTGAACTTCGCCCAAGACTCTGCTTTGGCCTGCGATCTCCGTGTGTAATTCTACGGCTCGCATACCAGTTATGCGATCGCATATGCGACCGCATTCTTGACGTGAAATTTTGTCCAGAAGTCTGTCTTGCTCTGTGATCTTGATGTGAAGTCTGCGGCTCGCATGTGATGTTTGTGATTGCATATTCACCTCTGCGATGCTTTTCTGCTCTTTCCTTATTTTTATGTGGCTTTTTGAACTCTTTTCCATGCTCTTAGGTCCTTACACTTCTTATACTGCAAAAACACTAAAATTACATAAGTACCGAAGGAAATTACATGTAAAACAAGTTAAAATCTAAGCAATTAGTATCAAAATGTACCGAAATTCTCCGGCATATCAACACCCCCAACTTAAACTCTTGCTTTTCCTCAAGCAACTAAGACGACACTATCCTATTCTAGACTCCATTTACAAAACATGAAACAATAATGACGATGGACAGTGTTTGTTGTTAGTGTTTCAAGCATGCATCTTCGAATGCTTTACCCTTCCTGAAGCATCAATATATTCAAGGAAAACTAATCAACTTGTGAACTTTGAGCTTCAGAAAAAGTGACTAAATGCTACCCTCAGCTGAGTGCACTTATGTTTTACTCAGAAACTCAACTTCTGTTCAACCTCGCAGCTCATGTGCCCTCACTAGAAAGAAAGTCCCAAATTCACAATATTTATAATGATAACACAAAGGGACTAATTCTCATACTCACTCTCAGAAAAGAATTTCAAATGTTATCACATATCATACCATAGGCTTGCCCATATTTTAATTCGTGGCTTACTTCTAAGAACGCTCGGTTGGAGATCACATAAGGACTTTTTAAGCTTGTAATATAGGTTTAGGGAAGGGTAGGATAAGTATTTAGATAAAAGTGATTACATCCTCCTTGAACACTAATCACGTTTTCTTTTCTTTTTAATTTTGTTTCTTTTCAAACCCCATAGCCGCATTGGCATCTAGTTGCCAATATGGAACCTCCTTAAATACCTCTCTAATTTCCTTCAAAGCTCCATAATTATAAGTACACACATAATTGTCCATCCAATGGCTTGCCTATGCTCCTTCAAGACTTTCAACAATTGTTCCACCTGCACATCATTCAATAAAGAAGAAAAAATTACTGGTAAAGTATCATTTGAGCCAAGAAATTTATACCTCAAGTGCGGAGGAAGTGGTTTGAGCTCTAGTTGTGGTGTCTCAATAATAGATGGCTTTGCGGGAAGTGTAGATCTATTCTCCAAGTCGAGAGAGAGCTTTGGTGGAGCATAAGAGTAAGAACCACGCCCCTCCAATGCATTTACCGACTCTATAAAACCCTCCATATCCTCACCGTCAAAGTTCACCAAGATAGCCGCCAATGCTTCACCGAGGCATTGTTCTTCCATCTTCATTTCAATCGCATCTTCCACATCGTCAACAATATCAATCACCAAAATGCTTTCATATTCATTCGGTAGCTTCATACCCTTACTTGCTTGGAATGTAACCTCTTCATCATTCACTCGGAATTTGATTTCATTCCGTTCTGAATCCATAAGTGCTCTTCCAGTGGCTAGGAATGGTCTCCCCAAGATAATAGGGATTTCTTTGTCAACAACACAATCAAGAATTATAAAGTCAGCGGGTATATGAAATTTTCCCACTTTCACAATCACATCATCAACAATTCCTACCGGTCTTTTGATGGAACGATCGGCCATTTGCAATCTCATACTTATTGGCCTTGGCATTCCTAACCCTGCTTGTTTGTAAATGGCAAGCGGCATTAAGTTAATGTAATGGGGGCCTTGCAAAATCACGCAACCCTATAGTGCAAGGAATAGTAAAGGCTCTCGGGTCCTCTTTCTTCTGAACGGGGGTTGTGGCAATAATGGAACTAACCCGATGAGTCATGTTCACCACCTCATTCTTGATAGTCCTCTTTTTGGTGATCAAATCTTTCAAGTACTTAGCAAAACCAGGCATCTCTTGAAAAGCTTCCAAGAACGGTATGTTCATCGATAATTGCTTTAAAATATCATAAAACTTCTCAAACTTGCTATCATCAACCCTTCTTGCAAGTCTTTGAGGAAAAGGAAGAGGAGGTCTAGGAATAGGTAGGAGACTGTTTGATGTTTCTTTTGCCTTTTCCTTTACCCCTTCTCGGGTCTCTTCTTGGACTTGCACAACTTCCGGAGTTTTCTCAACTTCAACAACATTAGGCTCTTCAACCTCAACCCCTTTTTCGAATTCTTCCACCTCAACCGCTTGCTCACCCTTTCCTTATAGTATCTTCCCACTCCTGGTAGTGATTGCCATGACATGAGAAGTTGGACCACTCCCACTTCCCTTTGGGTTCGCAATTGTATCACTAGGGAGTGTTCCCTTTTGCTGTGGATCTTGCTCACGAGTAAGATCTCTCATTTGCATCTCTAATTTTTGAATGGCTGCAGTATGAGAGCCAACTAACTCGGTCATGTTCTTCATGGAATTGTCTGATTTTTCTTGATTTTGCAGTATCCTTTCAAGCATACTTTCCAATTTAGACTAACTGGAGGAACCTTGATTTGAGTACTGACCCTTTGGGGGAACATAGGGATTAGAACTTCGATTCAAAAAGTTTTTGTTGTTGTTCCAGTTTCCTTGGTTTGAGCCACCTTGGTTGTTTCGCCATTGGTGGTGACCTTGCCCTTGCGAGTTTGGCCTCCATTGATTTTGTGATTCTTGACCTTGGTAGTGTTGCCTTTGATACCCTCCTTGAGAGTTGTTGACATAGTTTGCTTCCTCAAAATCTTCATTTGGTACGGGCTGCACATTCTCTTCCACATTCACTTTCTTCTTTTGGTTTTCAGTGAACATCTTTATCAACACATTAACATTCGTAGCAAGTTCTACAATCACTTGATCTCTATCTTGATTTTCCTTGATCATGTTGCTCAAGGAAGGAGAGCCATACGCAATTCCGCCTGTGGAGTCCTCAGAATGCCAAGCTTGATTATGCTTTGCCATTTTGTCCAGTATTTGAGTCACCCTAGCGAATGATTTATCCATGAAAGATCTGGCAGCTGCATTCTCGGCTATTGATTGGTTCATCGGATCCAAACCCATGTAAAAATTTTCCAACAAAATGGAATCCGGGAAATCATGGTTTGGAGACTTCACCAAATATAGTTTAAAGCGATCCCATGCTTCATGTAGTTGTTCTCCTGGTAATTGCTTGAAGAATAAAATTTTATCCCTGAGCTCAGACTTCTTGCTTTGTGGGAATCATTTAGACAAGAAAGCTCGGACAAGTTCGGGCCAGGAATGAATGGAGTTTGGAGGAAGATTCTGGAGCCATTTCCTTACGTCCCCAGCTAGAAAGTACTTGAAGCATCTCAATCTTAGGGCATCATCGGAGACATAGTTCTGCTTATGCATTGCACATACACTCAAGAAATTTCTGAGATGTTGTGTTGGATCATCATCAGTGGAATTCCTAAAAAATCCCTCTGCTTTAAGCATCAGAATTAACCCGTGTTCCACCTTGAAAGTTGCAGCACCAATCGCAGGGGGTACAATAGCATTTGTATCCTCGATGTACTCCTCGATATCCGCAAAAGGATTTCCTTCCATATCTGCCTCCACATCATCACCATTTTCCGACATGTTTTCCCATCAACACCAAGCAAAACAAACGAAGTGTGATAGAGTAGAATAAGACGTAAATTAAAGCACACACTAATTAGTAATTTCAAAACCGTATTCCCCGGCAACGGCGCCAAAATTTGATACGCTCAAATTACACCTTAATAAATAGTGTAAACGGTCGATGTCAAATATAATAACCCAACAAGGTTGGGGTCGAATCCCACAAGGAATAGGTGTGAAAAGTTTACTTGATTAGCGTAATACTCAACTACAATCGTAATTCTATCCAGGTAATCATAACAAAAGTATGAATGGAACTTAGTTTTAAATAAAGTCTAATTGCAATATTGAGAATATGAATAATATGATTAAAGAAACCAAGGTTGTGTCCCCATTAATGAAATGTAATGCTATTGATGTCAATATGATATATTTCTAACGAATGATTCTTTTGATATGCAATTGATGTCTAAGTGACTATCCAATATTTTCCAATAGTTGGGTAATATTTCCTCTTTTATGATTAATAACAATCAATTTATGCCAAATTAAAACTCACTTATTCCTAAGCGATTTTATTAAACAAGGTTTAAAGCCTTGAGTCTTTGATATTTACTTCTACCAAATTCTACCCCGCTTTCCCAAGCAAAGATGGAATTAAATGGCGTTTGTTGATGTTTGCAACCACCAATAATTGTTAAGGAATGAGAAGTAAATAATTATCAATCAACCGTTAAATATATATTCTATATCAAACACCCATTAACATCACACCCATTTAGGGTTCACAACCTTAGTGTTTAAAATTAGCTACTCATACTAAAATCTGAAATCAAAAGAATATTAATTGTCATGACGCTTACAAAGTAGAAGATTATTGACCCAAAAGCTTCCATGAAACAAGAATATTCAAACCTTGTACTTTCTGCTCCAATGTCTGACAAGATAGCTCCCACATAACCCTAGTAGACCTATTTATAGAGGCCAAAAAATTGAGGTAAAAAATTCAGACTGATCTGCCCCGAAGTCAACAATGCAACCGCATTTCTGTCGCATAACAGAAATGTGGTCCGCAATTTGGACACGTCTGTCGCAGATTTCAACCCTAGGTCTGCCTTCATAGCATTCATGATTTGCGATCCGCATTGTAAAAATGCGACCGCATCTCGCATCGCGGTTTCTTCCTTCAATAAACTTTGTGCTTGGTTCGCGATTGCTTCTGCGGCTCGCATACCAGTTATGCGATCGTAGATGCGATTGCATTTCTAACTCTGAACATCGCCCAAGACTCTGCTTTGGTCTGCAATCTCTGTGTGCAATTCTGCGGCTCGCATACCAGTTATGCGATCGCATATGCGACCGCATTCTTGACGTGAAATTTTGCCCAGAAGTCTGTCTTGCTCTACGATCTTGATGTGAAGTCGGCGACTCGCATGTGATGTTTGCGATCGTATATTCACCTCTGCGATGCTTTTCTGCTATTTCCTTGTTTTTATGTGGCTTTTTGAACTCTTTTCCATGCTCTTAGGTCCTTACACTTCTTATACTGCAAAAACACTAAAATTACATAAGTACCGAAGGAAATTGCATGTAAAACAAGTTAAAATCTAAGCAATTAGTATCAAAATGTGCCGAAATTCCGGCACATCAAAAAGGTACATCACGGCGATGCCAAGGAGGTTTCTATCGGAGATGACGGTGTGGTGCGGATGCAGGGCCGGTTATGTATGCCCAATGTAGATGGGTTACGTGAGTTGATCCTTGATGAGGCCTATAGTTCGTGCTACTCCATTCATCTGGGTGTCGCTAAGATGCATCAATATTTGAGGCTGCACTATTGGTGGAGGAGAATGAAGAAAGACATAGTGGAGTATATGGCTCGGTGCCTAAATTGTCAGTAGGTGAAGTATGAGCATCAGAGGACGAGCGGTTTGCTTCAGAGACTTGAGACTTCCGAGTGGAAATGGGAGCATGTTACCATAGATTTTGTTATTGGGCTCCGGCAGGCTTTGAAGAAAATTTAATGTAGTATGGGTGATTGTAGACAGGTTGACCAAGTCAACTCATTTCAGTCCGGTAGTGACCACCTATTCTTCAAAGCAGCTAGCTCATATCTATATCCGTGAGATTATTTTCCGCAGTCTGCCAGTATCCATTGTCTTCGATCGAGGTACCTAGTTCACATCGCGTTTCTGGAGAGCTATGCAGCGTGAGTTAAGCACATGGGTGGAGTTGAGTACAGCATTTCACCCCCACATGGACGGGTAGTCCGAGCGCACCATTCAGATATTAGAAGATATGCTTCGTGCATGTGCTATGGATTTTAGGGGTACTTGGGATCTGTTCTTGCCGCTTGCAGAGTTCACCTACAACAACACAGCTACAAATCGAGCAGTCAAATGGCTACTTATGAGGCCCTATATCGGAGACAGTTCCGTTCTCAAGTTGATTGAGTTGAACCGGGAGAAGCCAACTGTTGGGCACATATTTGGTTCGAGAGCCTCGGAGAAAGTCAAGTTAATTCAAGATCAACTTCGTACAGCACGGTCTAGGCAGAAGAGCTATGCTAATTGGAGAGCTCATGATGTAGCATTTATGGTCGGATAGAGGTTTTTGCTCTTGGTTTTACCTACGAAGGGTGTGATGAGGTTTGGGAAGAAGGGCAAGTTGAGGCCGAGGTACATCGGTCCTTTTGAGAGTTGGTGACGTGGCCTACAAAACTTGCATTGCCACCCAACTTATTGGCAGTTCATCCAGTGTTTCATGTTGCCATGCTTCAGAAGTATTATGGTGATCCATCTCATGTTTTTGACTTCATCTCAGTCCAATTGGACAAGGATTTGGCTTATATTGAGGAGCCGGTGGCTGTCTTAGACAGGCAGGTCCGGTAGTTGAGATCAAAGAATATTGCTTCAGTAAAGGTTCAATGGAGGGGTCATCCGGTCGAGGAGGCAACCAGTGAGACCGAGCACGACATTTAGAGTCATTATCCTCACCTTTTCATCACTTTAGGTATGTATTTATGCATGTTCTAGGACGATCGTTTGTTTTAAGAGGGGGAATGTAACAACCTGGCCGGTCGTTTTGTGTATTTGCGCCTCTTTTTCCCTTTTGATGCTTCACACAAGTGTAATCTAGGATTTATGACTTACAGGGTTGATTGATTTTATTCCGGGAAGATTTCAGATTGATTTGGACCCTTTGGCTCTTGGCTTAGAAGCTTAAGTTAATTATGTTGACTAAAGTTCGATTTTTGTGAAAATGATCTCGGTACGATATTTTGACGGCTCCGCCCGAAATTAAATTTGGAGGTCCGTAGGTTGATTTGTATTGTTTCGCCGAAAATTCATAATTTGAGGTTTAGAAGTTTGATCGTATGTTGACTTTTGGCTACTGGATTCGAAATTTTATTTTGGGACTTGGAATAGGTCTGTTATGCTATTAAGAACTTGTCTGCAAAATTTTATGTCATTTGGAGTTGATTTGATAGCATTCGGACGCTTGGTTGCAATTCTAAAGGTTCTTGAACTTTACTTTGAAATTCATGCATTTTGGTATCCGGTTTGTAGTTCTAGATGTTATTTTTATGTTTTAATTGCGCGGGCAAGTTTGTATGATGCTTTTAGACATGTGTGGTTGTTTGGTTTGGAGTCCCGAGGGCTCGGATGAGTTTTGGGCGTGAGTCAGAATGGTTTGGACTAAAAATAGAATTGCTGGTATGCTGGTGCTCTAATGTCGCAATGTGCGAGCACTAGCCTCACAATTGCGAAGGGGACAAGGGGTGGTCAGATGTCGCAATTGAGACTTCCCCCTTCACATTTAAGAAGTCCACAGGCCTGGGCTTGGGTCGTATTTGATACCACTTGGTCGCTTTTGCGATGGTAGCCAGCTTCGCAATTGCGACTTCTGTTGGGGCTGTCAGGGTTCGCAAATGTGATCCCTGATTCGCAATTGCGAGGGTTCACAAATACGAATCCATTGTCGCAAATGCAACATCTGCAGTTGGACATAAGGGTTGGAAAGTCGGGATTTAGTCTCATTTCTCACATTTTATAACCCTAGACTCGGTAGGAGGCAATGAGAGGAATTTTCATCTACAAACATAGGGTATTAATCAATTTCCAATTACATTTCATGATTATATCTTAGATTTAACATCAATTTATGTGAATCAAAGTGAAAATTTTAGAAATTTTGCCTAAGTTTTGGAAAATGAGAATTTGAGTTTTGAGAGTCGATTTGGACTCGAATTTGAAAACTAATCACATATATGGACTCGTGAGGTTATGAGTAGTCGGAATCTGTCCTTGGACCCGGGGTTATGGTGGTATAAGGCTAGGGGTTGATACGCATGCTGTGAGTTAAGACGGGCTGGATACACGTGTTGCTAATAGGAGAACTACTTGAAGCCACGCAGTGTGATAAGGTGTGTTAAAACGCGTGTAGCTATTTCGTAAAAAATTGATTTTTCAAAACTAAATGTAATATTCACGCGGTGATATAAAGAAAGATTGTGATTGAAATTGTGCAATGTGAATACGAGGCGGTACCTCGATTGTGATTCTTCTTGTGCATTTCATATTGAGAAGATTTATTGGTTGAACAGTTCTTGTTACTTTTATTCTTCCTTGTCTTACCAGTTTCGTCCGTATTTGATTATTTGTGGTTTTCATTGTGTGTTTCCTTCTTGTTGTCTTTCTGCTTAAGATTCTGTCATTAGTATACCTTACAAAACTGCATTATTATCTTCATTTCTCCGCTTTCCATTACTTCCCATTATTATATTCTGTTGCGTTTATCTTCTTCTAGTAGGTGTCTTGACCTGGCCTCGTCACTACTCTACCAAGGTTAGGCTTAATACTTAATGGGTACCGTTGTGGTGTACTCATACTACGGTTCTGCATAATTTTTATGCAGATCCAGGTACGTCTGCTCGTGTTGGATGCTAGAGATTGTTTGGTTAGTTGCTTTCAGGAGACTTCAAGTTGTACTTGCCCGACGTCCACAGGCCTCGGGGTCACCTTCCGTTATCTTCTCATTACTGTTATTTCCCTTATCAGAGAGTGTTGTAGTAGACGTTTTAGAATATTCTGTAGAACTTATGACTCAGTTCCACCAGATTTTGGGAGTTATCTGTCAGTTGTGCTATTGAGATTTGTTACGATGATTTAATGGTTTAAATTTGAGGTTTTATCATTATTTTCGCTATTTCTCTATACATGTTAGGCTTACCTAGTCTTAGAGACTAAGTGCCATCATGACATCCTAAGGTGAAAAATTAGGGTTGTGACAGTGTATTGCTTGGAAAGGGTACACATTTAAATAGTTGTAGAACAAAACTCCTAACGTATGTGAGGAATCAATATGGAGGGTTAAAGGTGGAATTAGGAATAACGAAACCTTGGTGCAATCTTGGTGAGCGGTGAACTAGTGCCAGCTAGCGTAGCTCGGAAGAATACATCTAGTAAATTGTGGTAGTTGCTCGAAAGAGAATTAGGACACTCGAAGTACTCACGACCGGTAGAGAATACTTAGGCGAAATTATAGGAGACATAACGGGAAGAATTCCAAAAATTGAAAAAATCATAACTTTAGGCCTCCTTAATTGTGTCTCTAACCTTTATAACTTAAGAATTGTTCGAACTCGTGTTTCTTAGCAATATTGAACAATTGTAGCTAAACCTTAATTTTCTTTGGGATTCGACTCCGGACTTTTATATTGAATTATATTTGTAACGATCGCTTAGTTCTTTTTATAAGACATAGTTGGACGTGATCGACGAAAAATAAATATATTTTATTAAAGCTTATATTGATTTGGACCATCAAAAGTAATATGTGAAACCCCTGGACTGACATGATGCCAATAAATTAATTCTCTGTTCACGCAAGGGCGTGACACTATAGCAAGTTCAAGCCACGTTACTCTGGTTGCCGTGCCAAACCTTCTTTGACTCTTTGCTTTCGTAACTTAATTAGAAGTGAACCTTTTCTTTCTATAAGAATGTTGAGAGGGGGATAACTTTATAAAATGTCACTTCACAAGCACTTGATTGCCTGTCATAATTCCATGTCCTTGCAGAAATCTACAGGACCAAATACTTCAGCGACTCCGAACTGGCCCCTCGCAATAATAGAGGAAAAAAGGACTAATATCAGACAGTAATATCCTTTAACCAAATGGATTTGCCAGTAGAAATTGCCCCTCCTTCGACTAATAGATGTTCTTCACCCTAATGCATGGTGAAAGAACGTGACTGTTCAAGAATATCCACATTGAAAAGAAGTTAGCGATAGTAATGTATGTTGCACATTACCTTACTTTACTTTATATAATACTAATATCTACTAAGATGCATTCCACGTTAATAATGATACGTAATGATTTAAATATTTATTTATATGAAAGAATAATAAAATTTAATTATAAAAGAAATTTTATGTATAATAATACAACAATTATCTAAATGCAGAAAAATATTATTATATTAGCATATTACATGAATTTAAAATAAAATGACATCATAAAAACTTATAGAAATAATCAATTTTGTCATGTTAGTTAGATAATTATGCATTATAATTTAAAAGTATTGAATATGATGGTATCTTAAAGAACACTTCTTTGTGGATCATATTTTTTGTATATATTTCCTCCTAATGCTTTGGTTGCTCTGCCTTAACCAAAACTCTTGTTGTCGATCTTGATATCTCTCTTGAAAGTGCAACATACAGTTGTTCATGCAAGAAAATATATTGCGGTAAATATGATCCAATATTTAGGATGGTTGTCCTTGTACTATATTTATTATATTTGCAAAATATAAACATACTAAAAATTATTTTCACATACTTAGAAGCACATTGACCAGTATCATAATTTTTTCAAGTGTGACGTTATTGTCAAAACTTCTATATACCATCTGTGTGCTATATACAATGGAAGATCAACTTAGTCTATTATATATACGGTGATACTAACATACATAAGAAATAATAAACTTGACAATAAACATGTATGTTAGAAGGCCGTTTTGTATTAAAGTATTTAGGTATTCTTCTTGGTAGTAATTATTGGTATCATTTTTCGCTGAGCTAAAACATAAAAATATTTTGTTTTTACTATAAAATTTTGCAATCAACATATTCATTTCTGCTAGCTAAGATATCTTTTTAATTCTATCATGCGATTTGCACAAATTGCATTTTAATCTATTGATAGAAATATTTCTCTTATTAAATGCACTACTATTACCATTGAAATTGATAACCAAGTGTTCAGGAAGAACTAAATCATCTTTTTGGATACTCTTATTCGTTTCCGACACGAAGCAAGAAGACACAGAATACTGGATCTGCTCTTACTTTATATTTTTTGTGAATTGAATCTTTTTCATTTGAGGCCAGAAGTATAAATTTGGCAAGCTAGCTTTTACAATCTACTTTAGTAGATACTACTGGTAGTACTTGACATAAATTACCTCCGAAATCATTAATTTTTCACCAAACGGTTCATTATAGCCAATATATCTCTAGAACTCAGTTTGACACTTAGTCATAAGTGCTTCATCCCATATTATCAATTTTGCTTTCCTTATAAATTTAGCACCATTTCTCTGCTTTGATATATTTGTGATGGTTATTTAAGTTGTTTCAAGAGGTATATCAAATCTAAAGTGGGTGGCCTCACAATAAAATCGTTGTTGGTACACCACTTGCTATTATTGTTAACAGTGTTATGCCTCTTGATATGATATTTGCAAGTAATGTGTGACATAGCAATATTATTTCGATTCTGCTAGAGGCATCTACAAAGAATAATCCCATTATAATAGAGTTGACTCTTTATAATATAGTCTTGAAAGCTTGTTCTTGTTTAGGATTTATCTTTGATTGTGCTTCCTCAGACACTTGTATAGCATTTTGATTCTTATTAATTAACCTTTTTACTTTGTGTTCTAACGCTCTTTTTATGGAATAAATTTATATACCCTAAGATTTTTTTTTTAACTTGAATAAGAATTTTACTCATATGATGAATTTAAAACACAATTGGGTCGGATTCTCTTGCTAAATAATTAGTTAAAAGATTTAATTTTTTAATTTTAACTTAAAAAATAATTTATTCTATGTTGATTCAGATCTTAATATTAATCAATCTCTTGTTTTGAATATTTAATCTTAAGTATTATTTTATTCACCATAAATTTTATTTTCAATGAGTAAAAGATTGATATGACATTTCACTTTATCTTGATTCAGATCTTCATGTCTGTAGAATCATTAGTGATATTGACTCTTACCTACCATTTTAGTATAACACAAAAAATTGATAAAAAATATTATGTGAGTAGAAAAATAATTCAAATATAATATAAAAATATATTACCGTGGGGGTATTTTTTTTCTCAATTTTAACTCTTTATGCAGTCCATTTAATATTACTTTTATTTTTTTTTTGGTATTGGATATTATGGAGTGGTAATGTATTGTCAATATAGAGGATTCTAATGAAATTGATTTTATTAAACCTTCCTACATATTTTTAATAAGAATATAATAGATAAATTTTATTAATTTTAAAATATTAAATATTAAAAATTAGCATAGAAGGTATTGAAGTCAAAAAAATAAGTTATTACAATTACCCCCTTTCTCTATGAGTTCTTCCGTTTAATATTTTAAGGATATTTTGGTATATTAATATTGTATTTATGCTTTTACAATAATATAGGCTCTCCTTTTTTCTAAATGGATTTGGACAATGTAATATATTCTCAAATTAAATTAATGATATGACATTATAATACGTTTTCAAATTAAATTAGTAATAGGAATTTTTAAGAAGTATATCCTAAAAGTAATAAGATTATATGACTAAAGATATTTACTTGTTCAATTTTATATGAATTAGATAGATGAAAAGTAATTATACTAATAGGATTCTGAAAGGTAATCAAGTATGATTCTTAACGTATAATATTATGTCCTAAAACTAATAGAATTATAAGACTAATAGCTAAAATTTTGGTTATGTTCTTTTATTATGAATTATTATACTTAATATTATAAAATTATTTTTATAAATTAATATTACATTCTTACTTTTATAATAATATAGATAATTGATATAGATATTCTCTGATATAAGAAGCGAGAGTTGTGGTTCTTCAATATCCTGTTTCATCAACATGCCTGTGTGGCACTTAACAGGGTATCATTATCTTTTCCATTTAATTTTCGTCGCAACTCTCAACAGATGAAGTCATGAAACGAAAGATGGGCCCGTTCAAACTTTCCATCAAAAACGTATGACATAGTCGTACAACAGGGCCCCACCTAAGCGTTTCAGACATAACTGGTTCATGATTTATGTTTGGTCGTAATTGCAGATAAATCCTTAGAAACGTATAAAAAATAAAAAAAATAGTTTTTGTGAGTAATGATTTCGGGTGGCTGAGCGAATAAATAGGAGAATTTCTTGGTTGCATAATCTTTAATCTAATGTACAATGAGTTTCACGGCTGAGATAGTACAGTCGTTGAATTTCTATAAAATCTTAGCAGCAACTTGTCTTATTTAATTTCTCGAGAGAGTAAAGCCTCTTCAATTTCAGTTCAACTATCGTTATTATGCTTGACATGAAATGAAATTAGCACATAATTTCTGACAAAGAAGTAAGAGTGGCAAACGGTCCGTGAGATTTTTTTTTCCGGTCCGGTACAATTATTGGGCTAAAACCGGATTTAACCGCTCGTATCCGGTCCGGCCTTACCGGCTAAAATTATTCCGACAGGTTCGTGACCGGTATCGGTGGCCGGTCTACCGGTTTTTGTTATAACCCATATTTGTACGTGTTAGATTACACCGTAAGATAGTCTACCTTGGTTCGAGAAGGAAATTACCTTTGAGACAATAAGAGTTTAGTCCTATTGGTCCTAAACGATGCAAAGGCGTATAAGGGCGGTTAACAAGTATTAGAGGATAAACGAGTTAAGGATGTTGTAACTCGCGTTTTTGAGAAAATCGAGAGGCGTTTAACATTACCAAGATGTCATGTTTTAAGGTATTTGAATGATATGATATCCGTTTCATAAGTCTTGAAGTCAAACGAGTTATGAAACAAAAGTCGACAAAAGTAGTCGCAACTTAGGTTCACAATTTTACTTAAACGTTAGGTCAAATATTTCTGCGATTTTCTCCCAATTTACAAGGAATTACGGGGTGATCTACCTACCAAATTAAAGGTCTATGAGTCTAGTTTCCAATGCTTCAAACCGTTTGTCAATACGATCTCGGAGTATTGAGATAATTGTATTTCCGTAGAACTGCGCAGGCTGGTAGGTGACAAGTAGGTGCATCACCTACTTGCCAAAATTTAGGGCTAAAATTTAAAAAGCCCAAAGTCGGTTAAGAGAGGGATTTTAAAAGCTTCTAAAGCCAGATAATTCACTATTATTTCACAGCCTCAAAAACGAAAAGAACCCCTGCAACCCCTCCCCAAAATAATCTCAAACAAACCCTAATCGATTTTTCCCTCTTTCAAGTTCTAGTTGAAGGTAAACCCTAGAGTTTGAGGAACCAAAGCAAGGGCTGAGTTATCTAACAAGCAAGGTAAGTTTACTGATCTATTTAATACATTTTTTTCTACTGTTAATTCTTGGTAAG
>MCJB01001182.1:0-16167 GCA_002018475.1 Nicotiana obtusifolia | reverse complement strand
GTGTATGATCACATCTAAGGAAGAAATGATTGAATGAACTGCATACGCAGTGTTTGTTTGGCACTTAAGGTGCAACTACATATGTATATATATATATGAGAACATATAGAGAACGTACACCGGACCAAGCAATAGCTGGACGGGTAGTTATACACCGAGCCGTAATGAATTGGCCGGGCAATGACGACACACCGAGCCATAATGAATTGGCCGGGCAATGACGACACACCGAGCCATAATGAATTGGCCGGGCAATGATGACGTATAAACACCGATTAGTCGGGTATGTGATAATAGTAATGATGATATTAACAAGTACAAGCCCATGGAGGCATATGCTTTTATAAAACTCGCAAAGGCGAGGTTATGACTATAGTTATGATATAATTATGAGCCCGAAAAGGCATATTTATGTGTGAATATATGTGATAACAATAATGGTAGCGATGATTATGATTATGAGCCCATGGAGGCATATTTATTGATTGTGGTCCTATGAGGACGTATGTGCGATGATTGTATAAAGGGATTGAATATATGATGAATGTGTTTGCACGTTTTTCTTAAAGTAAGAAGTCCAGTAAAGCAGGTGTAAACTAAAGAGATGAATACTTAATGCGTGGATATAATGAACCCGTATGAAAGTAACAGGCTTGGAGGAATGAATTATGTTTTAAATCTCTGAAATGATGGAAATAAGTTCCATAATGAATATGTAAGGTATGCTGCCCTCAGAGGTAAATTTCCATTGTTATGAGCTGTATGCTTCTATTATGTTGCTTATGTTACTGTTTTCAGTTGTATTCCTGTCTTACATACTCAGTACATTTTCCGTACTAACGTCCTTTGTTTGTGGACGCTGCATATCGTGCTGCAGGTCCAAATAGATTGACAGACGGAGTTCCTCCACCACAGTAGGCTACCGGTTCAGCAGACATAGCAAGGTTCATCCTCCGGACCTGCTATACTTGGGTATGTTTTGATGTATAGATTTTTTTTTGGGCATGTCGGGGTCCTGTTCCGACTAAGTATTTTTGTATACATTCCATAGAGGCTCATTAGACAAGTTGTCAGTGTGTATAAACAGGAGTTGGGCTATGTGTAATTATGTCGCCTAGTTGGCATCATATGTATTGTGTGTATGGTTTTGTATATAGCCCAGTGGGTTATGTTGTGGTGAATGTATGTTTATATTATGGTATATTGCTGCGACAGGTAATGTCATTATAGTCGACAGGTATAATGTCGTTATTGCCGTGTTGGCAAGTATGTGCACCTTACGAATAATAAGGGTAGTTATGTACAGGGTTCGCCGGTACTCTGCAAGCAGGGTTCGGTGCCCGGTTGTGGGCCCCCGAGGTTGGGTCGCGACAGGATGTGAAGTAAGTCTAGGTCGACTATACTAATTACATGTATTCCTACTCCCATTGACTGAGTAAGTAGCATGCTTAATCTGTTGCAAAAGTTTTTGACAAAAGATAGATATTGACTGAGCAGTGGATCATATGTCCATTGATTCCTCTTGTTCTGTCCTAGTTGAAGGTGCTCTGCAAAGATGATCCATTTACCATAGCAGTGACATACTCTGTTGTGTGTCGAGGTCTGATTGAAAGTGTCCTGCTTCTTGTGAAGGCTGCTGTGGCTTCTTTGATTGCTGTTATTTCTACTGTCTTTGTATGTTGTTCTTCCTTTCTGCAAATGCTGACTTGGTTCCTGATCATTCTGATGTTGCTGGTGGCATATGTTGCTGTTGTTGTTGTCCTGTGCTGCTATTTTTGCTGCTGATTCTCTGTTGATGCTACTGTGTGCTGTATTGTTGCTAGTTGTTGCTTCTGCTGTGTGCGCTGCTAGAAATTAGGCAGAAATTGTGTTGTTGTTGCTTCTTCTGCTGATTTTTGCTTGGTGCCTGCTGGTGTATGAGTTCTTGCTTCTGAAGGCAGTGAGGTTGCTGATGTCTGATGTTGCATCTGTATTAGAGTGGGGCCTGCTGTGAGGTGTTTTTGATGGATGAGGATGTGCTTTGCTGCTAACTGTGATGCTGGTAGCTGATTTGTTTGCTTTGCTGCTAAGGTTGCAGTTATTGTTTATGTTGTTTCTGGTGTGGGGTGGAACTGGTCCAATGTTGATCCAAAGAGTGTGTTCCAGGCTAGTGTGCTTGAGAGTTATGTTGCTCCTTTGTGTACTGTTGTTTTTATAGGAATAGGGTGATTGATGCAATTGCATTAGATTGAGCACCGGGGTTGCTAATACCACACAATGCAATTGCTCCAATAACCTTAGCCTATGAAAACAATTTCCTTCAATGTTGATACTGCTTTTGTTGCTGGTGCCTCTGTATCTGTTATGATTGTTGCAGTTGTTACTGATGTTGTTGCTATTGTCTGATTGCTGTGGCATTGTTGACTTGGTTCTTTGCTGGCTCGACCATAGTGAGCTATTGTTGCTGCCTTTGCTTGAATGTTTATGTTCAGAATTTCTGGCTTCCTTGCTTCTGTCTTCCCTGTTGTTGCTCGCTTTATTGTTTGTCCTTGACATTGCAAAACTGAGTTGCTGATACTTGTGCTGCTGGTTCTTCATTGTTCTCCTTTCTTGGCTTTCCCTGTGTTGTCTGTTCCTGTTTCTGCTGTCTTAAGGTGGAATGACTGTGTTTGATTATTGTGAGGGTGCTGTTGGCCTTGGTGTGCTGATAATATGCTTAAGCTGTGTTTCAGGTCACCAATATTGCTGATCCATTGAAGTGTTGCTGCTGTATCCTTATTGTTATGCCTCAGCTGCTTGCCTGAGTGCTGAGTTTTTCTGTTGCTGTTTTTTTTGTTTTGCTGGTGCAACTGGCTCATTTTCTGCAGTGAGTTGTGTCCTGCCTTGCCCTTCTTTATGAGTTTACTGTTGCTGTTTCCATGTTGGTGTACCAGGTTCCTGCTGCTGGAATTGCTGCTGCTTCTGTTAATTTTGGCCTCCTTGAAGTGCTCAGATTCTATTAATCCCTGCCAATGTGATTGTTGTTGTTGAGTAGTTTGTGGACTGGTTGTTGGGCTAGCCGTCTCTTCCCTGATGTTGCAGCTTCCTCTAGTTGCTCAGATTGGTGTTCCCTGTTATTTGCCTTATTGATTCTGCTTTGTTTCCTCCAAGATTTGCTCTGCAGTATTGTGATGTCTATCATCCTGTCTTCCTTTTGTAGCTTGCTTTGCAGTTTGTCTGTGATACTGTGTATCTGATTTGTTGATGCTGGCTTTGTTGGTACTTCAGTATCATTTCTCTCTTGGCTTTCCTTTGTTTGTACTTCTCTGTTCTTGCTATCCTCAGATGACATGATTGCAGTATGTTGCTATGTGAGTGCTGTTGGCCTTGCTGTGTTGTTTGTGTGTTTTTCCTGTGTTTCAAATCCTCCAGCTTGCTGGTCCTCTGATGAGTGGCTATTGTATCCCTGTTGCTTGACTCCTGCTGGTTGTCCAAGTAGTATGCTTGGTGGTTTGGCCAGTCGAGCAAGGGTGCTGGCAATGAGTGATTAGCTGCTAGTTCCAGTTTATTGAAATGCTGGTGCTGGTATTGCTGGGAGTTGCTCAGTGCTGCTGAATGCTGGCTGGTTCTGGTATTTTGCTGGTATAGCTGACTCCCTTGCTGCAGGGTGTTAGGTCCTGCCTTGGCCTGTTTTGTGAAGCTGCTTATACTGCTGCTAGATTGTTGTTTCCTGCTGTTCCTTGATCTTTTGTAGCTGCTGCTGAGAGTGTTGCTGCTTCTGTTGATTTTGTCCCCCTTGCAGTGTTCAGAAACTGTTGATCCCTGCAGATGAGATTGCTGCTTCTGAGAAGCTTGTAGTTTGGTCATTGGTCCAGCTCTCTCTTGTCTGATGTTGCTGATTGCATCTACTGGTTCAGATTGTTGTTGCCTGCTGTGTGCTTTGTTGCTTCTGCTTTGTTCCCTCCAAAATCTGTTCTGCAAAAGTTTGGTGTCCAATATCCTGTACGTGAGAAAACATTGGTTAGTGGTTAATATGATCAGTAGTTCACTGGTGTTGCAGCTTGTTCTGCATTCCTGATGATTCCAGCTTCCTGCATATAAGAAAACAATGTTAGGGGGTAGTCTGATCAGTATTTTACTGATAATTCTATTTCTCCCTTCTTGTTTGCTTTGCAATTCTTTGACAAGGTCCTGTTTTGTAAGGAATTGGTGCAATGTGGAGCTTGTCATTTTGCCAGTTTCACTCTTTTATAGGGGCATTGTGATTTATCAGCATTAAGGATTTTCCTCCCTATTGAGTCAAGTTGACTGAACTGATGACATTCTATTCTCCCAAAGTCAAGTGCATAATTTGCAAGGTGATCAGCCAATTTGTTTCCCTCCCTATATGTGTGTGAAACTGTTATTCCCAGGGAGTTTTTGAGTTGTAGGATTTCTTTTATCTGATCAGCTATGCACCAAGGTGGTTTCTATATGCCGTTGATGAGATTGTTTAGGAGCATGGAATCAGTTTGTAGCCATATGTTTGAGTAGCATTGAGTGCTGTAAAATCTTAAGGCTCCGTTAATGGCTATTGTTTCTGCTTCTGTGTTTGTTCCCTCTATGCATTCTCTGCCGAGTGCATATATTAGATCCCCTGCTTCATTTCTCACACAAACCTATTGAGCTTCTTCCTGGGTTTCCTTTTGATGCTCCATCAGTATTGATCTTTACCCATACTGGCAAAGGTAGTTCCCAGTTGACTGTTTTGTAGCATAGCTTTGGAGTGTAGTGCTCCAGCATGTGTAAGATGTCCTGCCATCTGTGTGAGGCATTGATTCCTGGCTTTTTGGTGTTGACTAGTGCTTGGAGTGTTGTGGAGATTTGGTAGATTACTCTACCTGTGGTGACTGGTTCACCATGCTTGTGGCTATTTCTTCTTTTCCATAATTCCCATACAATGCATGATGCGAGTGCCTGCATTATTGGTTTCAGTCTGTTGACTGTTTGCATTGTCCAACATTTTATTATTGCTTGGTGGAAGGTTATGCCTTCTGTTGAAATTCCTGCTCTTTGCAGGAAGTATTTCCAAACCTTGATGGTAGTGTTTGATGTGTAGAAAAGGTGGGTCATGCTTTCTTCCTTTGATTCAGTGCAGCACCAGCATTTTGAGGGCAATTGATACCCCCATTTTTTCAGGATGTCATCTAGTGGCAGTTTTGCTTTCCAGACTCTCCACATGAAGAAAGCAATTTTGAAGGGGAGTCCCTTTACCCAAATCTTCTCATATGCTCTCCTAGTTTCTTCTCTTTTTCTTAGGTATTCCCATGCAGTTTTGACTGTGAATTGTCCTTGTTCATGTAGCATCCAGTATGAAATGTCTAGGATGCCATCTATCCTTGGAGGTTTGATTGAGGTGATTATGTGCTCTACCATTTCCTGTGGCAAGTGTTCTGATAGTTGATGCATATTCCAGTTGCCATTCTGTAGGGTGTTATTCACATTTTGGAGTGATTCATCAATTGGGAAGCTTGCTGGTACTAGGAAGTATAGGGCTCCTTGCCTAGTCCAGTTGTCATACCAAAAGAGTGAAGATCCCATTTTGAGTTGCCAGGCAATTTGATGTTCAATGATCTCCCTGCATTCTAACATTTTCTTCCAAGCTTGTGATCCTCTCTTCCATGGTACAGTTACTGCATTGTGCTTTTTGCAGTATTTTTGTGTCATGAATGCACTCCAGAGGCTGGGTTGGTTCTGAAGTTCCACCACAGTTTGCAGAAGTGTGCCTTGGACATGTCATGAAGGGATTTGAATCCTGCTCCTCCTTCATCATAGGGTAGGCATAGGTTGTTCCAGGATGACCAGTGTCTGCTGGTACCACCTATTGTGCTACTCCAGAAGAATTGAGCAAAGAGCTTATGGATGTTGTTGATTACTTGTTTGGGGGGATTTACTGCTGATAGTAGATGCACTGGCATGTTTTGCAAGACATGTTTGATCAAGATAGCTCTACCTCCTATAGAGAGTAGCTTTCCTTTCCATGATTGTAGTCTGTCTTGTATCTTGTTCACTATGTCTTGATAGTAAATGATTCTTTTCCTTGAGTAGAAGATGGGGCAGCCCAGATAGGTGAAGGGGAAGTTCTGTTTCCCTATTCTTGTGATTCTTTCTGTTCTTGTTACTGCCTCTGGGGCTGCTGAGTGATGCATGTAGATAGCAGATTTGTTCCTGTTTATTAGCTGACCTGAAGCTGCTTCATATGCATTCAGTGTTTCCATTACCAACTGTAGTGAATTAGCCTCTGATGATGAGAAAATGATCATATCATCTGCATAGGATAGATGATTGATTCTTGGACTTCTTCTGGGCATTCCAAAGCTTTTGAAGCAGTGGTTTTGATGGAGTGCATTTAGTCCCTTTGAGAGTGCTTCAGCAGCAATGATGAATAGTGTGGGTGATAAGGGGTCTCCCTGTTTGACACCTCTTGTTGATTTGAAAAAACCATGAGGTTGGCCATTGATGAGGATTGAATACCAGTTGTTGCCTACAATGTCGAAGATCATGCCAATGAAGGTTTCATTGAAGCCCATTTTCCTCAGAACTTTGCTTATATATAACCAAAATATTCTGTCAAAGGCCTTGGTCATATCCAGCTTGATAACCACATTTGGACCTGCTTTTATTCTTTTCCCAATGTCAGTGATGATTTCCTGTGCGAGGAGGACACTTTTTACTATTGTTCTGCCTTTTACAAAACCAGCTTGTTCATGGGAGATTAGAGACGGTAGAATGACCAACATCCTTTCATGTATGATTCTAGAGAAGATTTTATTGATGAAGTTACTAAGGCTTATTGGTCGCATATTAGAGAATGTCTCTACCTCGTTCTTCTTTGGTATGAGGACCAGGTTTGTGTGTGTTATGCTTTTGGGCAGTTGTCTTCCTGAGAAGAAAGCTGTGACCATGTTTTGTATGTCTTCTCCTATGATTTCTCAACAGGATTGATAGAATGCGCCTGTGAATCCATCTGGACCTCCTGCACTGTCTCTGTTCAGGCTGAAGACAGCTTGTTTGATTTCTTCCTTTGATGGAAGCCTGGTCAGCTCTGTATTTTGTTGTGGGTCTATCACTTGCTGGATGTTTTCCAAGATTCTGAAGTCTGTGGGAGTAGTTCTCTTTGTGAATTGATCCTTGTAGAAGGAAATGGCTTCCTCCACAATCTGTTCCTGCTCTTCTAGCAAGATGCCAGCATTGTTTTGTATTCTTTTCAACTGTAACCTTTTCCTTCTACCATTAACTTGAGCATGGAAGAATTTTTTGTTCCTGTCCCATCTTTAAACCAGTTCATTCCTGCTTTCTATTTCCAGAATTGTTCTTCTATAGCTAGATGCCTGATCATTTGTGCTTGCACCTTTTGTAGTCTTTCTCTGTTTTGTGCAGTAGGTCTCTCTTCAAAATATTTTTCATGAACTAGAACTACTTCTTCCACGCTTGCTATATTCTGAAAAATATCTCCAAAAGTAGCCTTGCTCCAAAGGGATAGAGCTTTCTTTAGTTTTTTTAGCTTATAGCTAAAAATGATGAAAGGATCTCCATGGAAATCAGCTTTCCAGTTTTCCTTTACTACTGCTTCAAAAGTATCTTCCTTGATCCAGAAGTTGAGGAATTTGAAAGGCTTTTTGATTGTTTTTGGCTTTTGGTCGAATTGTAGTAGCAGTGGACTGTGATCTGACCCTATCTTAGGGAGATGTGTGACTTCTATTGTTGGGAAGGTTTGCTGTAGCATCTGGTTTGCTAAACATCTGTCTAGCCTTTTGAAGATGCAATCCTCGTCTGCTCTCCCATTCCACCAAGTGAAGATACTTCCTCTGAATCCCAAGTCTGTTAGACAGCTGATGTTAATGCAATGATTAAAGTCATCCACTTCATTGAAAGGGACAAGGAGACCTCCATATTTCTCTTCTTGATCACATATGACATTGAAATCTCCTCCCACTATCCAAGGACTTGTGATTGTTTGGGATAAGTCAAAGATTGAATCCCTTAACTCTATTCTTTCTGCTTGAGTGCATTTCGCATATACACAAGTGAGGATTAGTTCCATCTTTGTCTCTGGGTGAATGAGCTTCAGAGTGAGTTGTTGAATTGTGTCTGAAAGCACTGTGACATCATGAGTATTATCCAGAAAAACCCATATTTTGTTGGACACATTTGCTATTGCTTGTGGCATGCCGATTCTTCTCCTGTATTGATCCAATTTCCTGATTTGCTGCTTTGGTTCCATGAGGCCAATGAACTCAAAATGATGCTTGTTATGTAGTGTGATCAATCTTTCAAAAGCTTGCATGGTGTTGACTGATCTTATGTTCCATATGAGGGCATTCATTATCTTGTGTTGAGGTATGTCAATGCTCTTTTAGGTTGGTGCTTTGTTGTTGAAGAACTGCTGTTGCCTTTGGATTGCTTTCTCTATGAGTTCCCTAGACCAGTTAATTTATTTGTTTGAACTGGTGATAGGTCTCCTTGCCTTGCTATGTTTTTTAGGTTCTGTGAGCTGTTTTCATCATCCATGTCCTTGCCTGTTGTTTCTTTTCCTTCATTTCTGGCTGCTATTATTGTAGTCAGATTTCTGGGCCTGATGATAGCCTGTAGTTGAGCTCTTATTATACCTTTCCTGGTGAGTGGATCCTGATCAAAAGATCCCCCCTTTATTGTGGGAAAGGGAGTTCCTTAATCTCGGCTTGTTTCTTTTTGTGGTTTCTTTACAGTGACGATATCCATGTGTTCTTCTTCACTTTGCATTTCTTCTGGGATTTCACCTTCCTCTGAGCATTCCTCTGATTGATCTGCCCATAATTTCCCTGGAATCTGCTATGCTTGTCTAACTGCATTTGTTTCTATTTGCTCTGCAGTTATTGTTCTGTTTTTAAACTCAGGTTCATTGTAAAAGCTCTTCATAACCCATTGTGTGGTCGATTCCTTTGTTCTTTCTGTCTCCCTGCTCATGTTTGTTTTTGCTTCCTCTACTGCTTTCTTGCTGATCATTGTTTGTGCAGTGCTTTCCTGATGTCTACTGACCCTCATCTTTGCTGGTTGATTGCCAACTTGGATACCAATTTCTTCCAGTGCTTCTATTTGATAGCTGAAATTGTGAAAGTGAGCTTCTTGTGTGTATGGTAGGTCTTCTGATTGGTTTTCCATGTCTTTCATCAGATTCTCTGACTGGAATTTATTTCTTGTTGTTCCTGCATTGGCTTGCTTGCCTGTTTTAGGATTCAATTTTGTGATTCCTTGTTCCCCTGCTGCTGCCAGAGCTATGTTTCCATCTGTTGCTGAATTACTGCAGTGTGTTGCTGATATGTCAATGTAGTTTGCCACATTTCTGGACTTGTCAATTATTGGTGCCTTCACTCGACTGTCCTTGCTGTTGAATGCTTTATCCCTCAAAAGATTATTTGAGTCTAAAATCTCTCCGTTGCTATTTGTCCCTGCATTGTTGAGTTTGTTTGTGCTGTGATTCAAAGTTGAGCTTTCTGTTCCTTGATTCTCAGTCCTTAAGTGCTTGACTGAGTCTGCTGGTGTTGATGCTGCTTTTCCTGTATCAACTGTCTTTGTTCTGCCGATGCTAGTGTCTGAGATCAATATGTTTGGCTGGCTGCCCTGACTGTTGATGCTCCCATTGTTCTGATAGTTCTGTTTGGAATTCCTTTCCATGATCATATGATCATTGCTGCCTAATCTGTTTGGCACCGTGCCTGCAGTTTCTTGTACTTTAGTATTATGAGTGTCTGCAGTATTGACATTGCTCCCTACTGTTATTACTTTGCTAGGTAATGTATCCTCAAATTCAGAAACTTCATCAGTGCTGGTGCTTCCAGTGTTCATTTTGCTGCTTGTTAGAGTCTTCATTTCTGTGTTGCTGCTCAGCTGATTAAGGGGGGTGAATACCAAGTGAGTGAGGTGCTTTAGATGTAGAGTGACTTGTTCCATCAGCTTGGTTTCCTGCTTGCTTATCCATTAATTCTGTTGGATTTCCTTGACATCTGTTACTGCAGGAGCCTTCATTTCTTATGTGGCTGCCTGCATTCTTTATTGTATCCTGTGTATGATTGTTTACCACAGTGTCTGGGTTCATTGTGATTGACTGGATGCCTTGTTTGCTGATGTTTGCAGTGTTCAAATGATTCAGATTGGAATTTCTTGCCATGACCATTTGTTCATTGCTTCCTGCTGTTATGACTGTGTTAGTTTCTGTGACTTCAGGTTCATATATTTCAGCAGTGTGCTTGCTTGCAGCATTGACCTTTTCCTAATCTAAAGCATTAAATTTGTTTGCGACAAGTACCTGATGAGAATTCTTTTCAACTGATTCTTTTTGTTTTCCTTGTTTATGCATTCTATTGTCCTTGACTTCTTTCCATTGAGGACCATTGTTGCCTACTACCTTGCCACTTGACAAAATCAGCATTGGATGTTCCTTTACTGCTAATTCCTTGCCCTTTGATTTTCTTTGCTCTGTTGTCCTTTGTTCTTCAGCAGTGTCTGTGTTAAGAATTTCCGGATATAGTTTCCAACAGTCAGTCATTTTGTGCCCTTGAATCTTACATTGCTTACAGTATTTTGGGAGGTAGTCATACTGTATTTTGATCCATTCGGTTATGATTTCTCCTATTGCTTCATTCTCTATGTCTAACCAAACCTTTTGAGGCAATTCTGCTAGCAAATCAACTAAAACTTTTACTCTTGCACAGCTTGGCCTTGTCTTGTTTATTGTTGCTGCATTTAAGTGGATCGGTTTACCAACGGCAGAGACAAGTGAAAATAGACATTCTTTTACATAATAGGTGGGGAGCAGGTGGGGGAAGGAAATCCATGCCATTGCCCTTGACGTCTCTTCTCCAAACTTGAATTTAGTATCATAAATGAACTGCCTCATCTGATATTCGAAACCATCTTTGGCTTTGAGATAATATGTGCTTTTTGAAGTGATTTTTATGAAATCTTCCCACAAAGTTAGTCTAATGAGCACGTGTTTATCTCTGAAAAAGCCAATGTTACATTCACCTCTGATTCCACACTGGATTGGTATGATTTTTCTGAGTTCTTGCATGTCCGGCCACCCGTATGAGAATTTACCCAGTACTGCAAATTGTAGACCTTCTATGATGTTCATACGAGATACTTCAACTTCAGTGTATTTGATAATAGGTTGTCCATGCATGTATGTGGCTTTCTTGATCGGAATCGGTTCAATTCTTCTATTAGGGTTCAAAACTTCATTGTTGTTTAGAATCGCTGGTTTAAGAATTTGGGAATAATCTAGGGGTTTGGGTATGGGTGAAATAGTGTTTGATGCTATTGGAGTGGGCTGTGGTGGTTGGCCAGCCAGAGTTTCGCCGGCCCGCGACGCCATTGATGGCGTTCGAGCTTCGTCTGTATCGTTTCTCTCTCTAATCGCAGTCGCCAGACGTTCTCTCTCAAAGGATGCTGTTATCATGAACCAACAAATGGCCTATTTTATGTATTTAACCTATATACGACTTTCCTATGTTTTAGACAAGGGGATATGTGAAATTGACCAAACTAATAAAGAATATAGTCAAACCCTCCCCAAGTCCCCACAGTAATGTTTTATACATACAAGAATTAGAAGTGCGAAGCGGGGTGAATGACAGGGATTCATTTTTTCATATCCAAATTTATTCTTCAAAGTGCTTCAAGTGAGATACCTCGCAAAAAATAAGAAAACATATTAGTAAATAATATAATGTAACACAAACTAAGTATAATATGTTTTTGAAAATGATTCTTTTTTGAAAATGTTTTGGAAAAAGGTTTTTGGAAAATAGTTTTAAAAATATTATAGGAGGCTTGGATTTTTTTTGAAGCCTTCTAAAGGTTACTGATTCCTCACATTCTCGTCTTTTCCTTTTTTGATGTTTATCGTCATCGCCTTGTTATTTTCGGGCACAGTTCGAAGGGTCTATGGCCTTAATAATTTACATGGGGTCGAACTCGGACCGCTTGCGTATGGATAAATCGGGCTCGAGTTTATACGATTGGTATCAACTGTAACTACTACTCGATAAACCGGATCGAGATCGAACAACATCAAATCGGAATATGAAGCCATGATACCCGAGATGAGTTTGTCGAGGTCGATTATGAGAAATGTCCTAGGATAAAATTATCAGATCTGCGTAACGGAAGGTTCAGAAATCCGGTAACATGTAAATATCTCGACGGGAATCACGGCATCAATCAACAAAACTGCTGAAATGAGTAAATAAATAGATATTCTACCTTGTAAATAGATTCTTGCCTTGTATAAGAATTATCCTCCTCTATATAAAGGGGCAATGCAATTGTAAAAGGTATCTCACGAAACAATCATTAAAATATAAAAAAGAAGTCTGCTTTATTATCTTTTTATTTGTGTAGTTCATACTTGTTCATCTTGAAAAAATCCATCAAGGCCAAGACTTGTGGTTTGCATTTTTTCTAATTTATTTACTTACTTTAATCTCTATTTTATTCTTCATTATTTGTATCAAACCAAATCACATGTCCTTAAAACCACGTACAAATTTAATTGTTATCCGAAGCTAAGGATAAACAGGAATTATTTTCATCGACCTTAATATTGTGTAGAATTTTGTTCAAATCAAATAACAGGAGAAACTAGTCAAAATTGAGTCTGTTTACCCTCAAATACGAGTAACAATTGAATTTGTACGCGGAGTTAAGGATACGTGAATTTGTCTGATACAATAAAATAAATAGCGATGAATAAAGATTGATTTAAATAAATAAGAGAGTAACCAAACCACTGAGGTTGAATAACTTTTCTGTGATGGAACGAGCAGCAATGAAGAATAAATAATTTAAGCAAGAGATAATTAGAAAATGGTAGCCTGTATTACTGATGGTGTATTGTGTCCCTTTATAATGGAACTAAGTACTGCTTTATAGGGGAAAAAAGAATTCTATCTAAGGTAAAAGACTTGATTACAGAGTAAAATATCCCTAAAAATACTGGTCTAACGTTTCAGATGATTGGGGCCGTGATTCCCGCCGAGACAACTGTACACCACGAGATTTCTGGCCTTTCCGTTATGCGAAACTAAAACTTTTACCATAAGACACTTTTAGCCAGACCAGTCTTGACTGCCTCCTTTCGAATGCTTTGGCTCCGATCCAATGATGTCCGACCTCGAACCGTCCTCCTTGAAGCGCTGGCCTCGATTCAATATAGACCGACCTCGGTTTGCGCACAAGGTCTATATTCCTTATGTGCCCGATTGTATCCGACCCCATACAGATAGTCCCCTTGTTTATTGGAGAATAGCGACAAGAAACGATATGAGCCACCGTCCTACGAGAGCAGCCCAAGCAACAGCATACTTATCATGACACGAATTTTGAAACGTTAAATCACACAACCTAAAAACGTCTCGTTGATGGGTGACGGCAACACGATGACGCACGTGACCGCTGTCAAAAAGAGTCCTCGCATGTCCTAGCTGGCGACAGACCCTGCAACTTCTGCAAATGCCATTTAATGCTCCCCTACCTCGTGTTCTGAACCGCCGCTTTTGAGAAAGTATAAATAGCTTCTCCATTCTTTAATTTCCAGACTTTACATTGTTCAAACCTTTCCTCTCTTTTGTTCTTTACATATTCACGCTTTAAATTTCTCTCATATATCGTCCTTTGCTTCTACTCTCATCACTTCAATTCCAATGGCAAAAACATCAAAGTCCATTCCACAAAAGCAACAACCTTCATCTTCTCAGCCCGCTGAAGAGGCTGAACCAGTTCCCGTTGGGGAAACTTCCACAGAGCCTCCCTTGAAAGCCTTCGTACCAGTTGGGTGCTTTATTGGCTCCGACTTTAAAGTCGAGAAAGCCTCTTCAGTACCTGGCTGGGGCGAACCGGTCTCCATGTACATTAGCTTGATCACCCACAAAATCCTTGACAGGGTGAAAGCGGAGTGTAAATGGGCTGGCAAGGATGTGGTAGTCCCCTCTCCGAATGAGGCGATTACCACCTATGTGGAAGGTTACCTGAGTGTATATACCTATCCCTTTACGTTGGGACCCTTGGACCCCATAATCGTCGCCTTTTGAATGAGGCCCAGGCTGCAAGAACGCACACACCGAGTAAAGGTCCGGTAGCAGCTGGAGCTTTTGAAGAATTTTTTGATGGAGTGCCATCGGATGATACCTTTGGACTTGAAGTGACGAGAAGGAGTCCCCTGCTGAGATGAGTGGGATGTTTGTTGGTATCAAGTTAGTTGACAGATTTCCCGCTCCGAGCTCCAACCCTGATCGGAAGAGAGTGATAAAGTTCACCATTCCCGAGGATGCTCGAGCTTTGGCTGCGCCTGTCGGCGTGGCTAGCTATCTTCGTTGTTTGGTGACCGACGAGGATCAAGCCGCAATGGACGCGGTGGACTGGGCCTGTCTATTCAACGAAGTCCAACAGGCATCGAACAAGGTATATTCCCCCATTGGTTATGTTTGGCACCTGTTGTCTCGCCCTTAGATTTGTACTGACTGTTTCATTATGTAGATCTTGCATTCTTCGGTGCTTCATCACGAGGCTTTCTATTCATCGCTATTTATTTTATTGTATCAGACAAATTCACGTATCCTTAACTCCGCGTACAAATTTAATTGTTACTCGTACTTGAGGGTAAACAGTTTGGCGCCCACCGTGGGGCTAAGGATAATAGTGAGTGTTTGATACAAACTTCTGTCACACACTATTTTACGCTTGTTCTTCACAGGATCTTTTGTTTTCAGGATACAACATAATCATGTCGCACTCACACCCCATCAATGATGAATTCGACCACCAGGGCGAAAACAACAATATGATGCTCAGTAACGAGGTTTCGAACGACGCCAACTCTCAAATGGCGATCGATGTAAATCAGACTTCTGGCCCGTCAAATAGTGTTCGGGGAGAACACCATTCGAGGACTCAAAATAATGAAGGGGACATGATCAGCCTCAAAATGATATTCGACATGCAACAGGCCCAGCAAGCAGCCATCGCCCAGCTACAAAGTCGGAGCCAGATTTCGGATAGGGTCGAAGCCGGTTCTTCTCGAGGAGTCGCTCCCGAAAATGAACCGGTCGCGGCGCAGTCAGATGAAAACGGAACAGGGACGAACTGATGCAATATAAAAAGCAGAAATAAGAAAACAAAAGATAGAAACAAGACGCTCAATGAACTATCAAGACAACAAGTAGGAACTAGTCTACTTACCTTCTTGATGAAGTCACGGAGTACCTATACTATACGAACAACCCTCAAGATAACAATGGTCTTGCAAACTGTTCGATCAAACAAAGGAACAAGTTCAATTTTGAATCACACCAAAATTGGACAAGTTAATTCACACGATTTTGGGAGCAATGTGCTGCCGGTTTTTGATTGATAATAATGTCAAAAGGTATCAAAATAATAAAGTGTTTAGGCTTATATAGAATGAGCCTTTACCTAAATCAACTAGGAAAAGAATAACTAGTTAGCCTAAATCAACTAGGAAACAACTAATTAACAAAAAAGCCACAATCTGGCTAAGTTTAAGAAATAGTCACGCAGGACCAAACAAGTAAGAATTAATGTCTTCAATAACTACACAATAATACAACATAAATACAAATATACATCTTCAACCCAAGATTCGTCCACAACAAGATTTATGGACGCTTGGATCTTCTCCAAGGCTAACCAACGCCTTTTCTTGTCTTGTACATAGATGGCATTGATAACACTTGATCAAATTTATTTGCATCATTCTCCCCCTCTTGAGAGGATTTCGTCCTCGAAATCAAAGCACCGTCATGTCCGAAAGCAATGCTACTAGACAAGTCCATAACATAAGAGTTGTTATTGATATTCTGCGACATTTGAAATGGTCCATCTCCCCACGGAGCTAACTTCCCTTTCCTATGGTTTGGAAATCTTTCCTTTCGGAAGTGCACCAAAACCCAGTCACCTTTCTTTAAGTCCAGCTTTTTCCTTCCTTTATTCTTCTTGACCGCTACCTTTTCATAAGCATCCTCCAAAGTTTTCCTCACCTTAGCATGCAATTCGAGCAACGCAACTGCCCGATTTTTTCCGTCAACGCTAATAACTGCATCTCTCGGCAAAGGAACAAGATCAAGTGGTATCAAAGGATTAAAACCATAAACACATTCAAATGGAGTAATGTTA
>MCJB01001181.1:273465-320804 GCA_002018475.1 Nicotiana obtusifolia | reverse complement strand
ATATATAGTATAGTGTATTGTATAATACACTTATTATATATGTACTATTCTATACATGTATTCATGTTCTTATACATGTATTCATGTTCTTATATATGTATAGTTTTATATATATATATATATATATATATATATAATGTATTGTATATATATAAATAAAACTGTATAATATATTTATATAAATAAATATATATAACTATATATATATATAGTTATATATATTTATATATATATATATATATATAGTTATATATATATATATATATAACTATACATATATAGTATAACGTCGTATATATCAAGTTTTATATATATATATATATTAGTAATATATTTATACACTTTGGTAAAATATTAACAAGAAAGCGACCAACTTTGGTCGCTAACATATATACCTTTCTATTAGCGACCAAAGTTGGTCCCCAAATGAAAATCTGATTTATTTTAATTTTCCAGATAAGCGACCAACTTTGGTCGCTTATGGCACCATAAAATTCCTTCCACTAAGCGACCAAAGTTGGTCGCCAATTTAATTTCTGATTTAATTTAATATTCAAGAAAAGCGACCAACTTTGGTCGCTTATTTCCCCAGAAAATTTTCCTTCCTTAGGCGACCAACTTTGGTCGCTAATATTGAACGTGGGTCCAGTTTAGCGACCAAAGTTGGTCGCTATTTTTGAATTTTCTTTGACCGGATTTGTTTGACCAGTCCGGTCAAAATGTTGAACACATTAGCGACCACTTGGCGACCAATAATGGTCGCTATTTTATTTAAGTTTTTTTTTCATTTTTTTCGTCTATGTTTGCGACCAAAGTTGGTCGCTTTTTTGGCAGACCAACTTTGGTCGCTAATGTTTGGTCTCTAAATGCCTGATTTCTAGTAGTGCGGTAGTGCAAAAGGCTAAGATACCATTGTCTAAGCCTCCACCTCCATACCCTCAAAGACTTTCCAAGCAAAATGGTGAAAACCAATTCAAGAAGTTTATCCAAATGATGAAGAGTCTCTCAATCAGTGTGCCATTAGTTGAAGCTTTGGAGCAAATGCCGAGTTATGCAAAGTTCATGAAGGATCTTGTGACAAGAAACGATCAATGAATTTTGAAACGATCAAAGTCACTCATCAAGTGAGTGCAATTGTGCATTCAATGGCTCCTAAGTTGGAGGATCCCGGTGCTTTCACGATTACTTGTACAATTAGAAGTGCCGAGTTTGCTAAAGCTCTTTATGATCTTGGGGCAAGTATCAATTTGATGCCCTATTCGGTTTTCAAGACTTTGGGGATTGGGCAACCAAGAACCACTTCTATGAGATTGCAAATGGCCGATCGTACTATGAAGAGACCCCTGGGAGTGATTGAAGATGTCTTGGTTCGAGTTGATAAATTCATTCTTCCGGCGGATTTTGTCATTCTAGATTGTAAAGTTGATTATGAGGTGTCGATTATCTTGGAAGACCTTTCCTTGCTACGGGGAAGGCTCTTTGTGATGTTGAAGCCGGAGAACTTACATTCCGAGTTGGTGATGAAAAAGTGGTTTTCCATGTGTGTAAGTCCATGCAGCAACCAAACAGCAATGAGGTGTGCTCTTTTGTGGACTTGGTGATCGATGTTATTGTTGATGACACAAGTGCTACAATCAATGTTGGTGTTATATTGGAGGCTGTCTTGCTCAACTTTGATGATGAAAGATGGATGGCTTCATGGAATGTGTGAACTCTTTGCAAAGAATGTGTCATACAACTATGCACCCCGGAAATTGTCCTTGGATCTTGAAAATAGGACAACTCCTCCTACAAAGCCTTCTATTGAAGAGCCTCCTACCTTGGAGTTGAAGCCTTTTCTACACATCTTTGGTATGAATTTATTGGTCCTTGTTCTAATTTACCAGTTATTTTTTCCTCTTGTTTGACAAGCGTGCAAGTAGATTCCACGTTGGCGGTGCTACAAAAGACGAAGAAGGCTATTGGGTGGACATTGGCGGATATTCGGGGGATAAGCCCCGTCTTTTGCATGCATAAAATCAAGTTGGAGGATGGCGCCAAACCATCAATTGAACATCAAAGGAGATTCAATGAGGCTATGCAAGAAGTTGTCAAGAAGGAGATTCTCAAGTGGTTGGATGCCGGGGTTGTCTACCCCATCTCCGATAGTTCGTTGACTTTTCCGGTTCAATGTGTCCCAAAGAAGGGGGGCATGACGGTGGTCACCAATGACAAGAATGATTTGATTCCTACAATAACGGTAACCGGATGGAGGGTGTGTATGGACTATCGCAAGCTCAACAAAGTCACAAGGAAAGATCACTTTCCACTATCTTTCTTAGATCAAATGCGTGATAGATTGGCCGCCCGTTCTTTCTATTGCTTTCTTGATGGCTATTTGGGCTACAACAAAATTCTTATTGCTCGGGAAGATCAAGAGAAAATAACCTTTACATGTCCCTATGGTACTTTCGCCTTCAAGCGGATGCCATTCGGTTTGTGCAATGCACTGACGACTTTTCAAAGGTGTATAATGGCTATCTTCACGGACATGGTGGAGGACTACCTTAACGTTTTCATGGATGACTTCTCGACGGTTGGAGTTTTTTTTTATGATTGTCTTGCAAATTTGGATAAAGTGTTGGCTAGATGTGAAGTAACAAATTTGTTGCTTAATTGGGAGAAATGCCATTTCATGGTCGAGGAGGGCATTGTCCTTGGCCACAAAATCTCAAAGAATAAAATTGAAGTTGAAAAGGCAAAGATTGAGGTGATTTCTAAACTTCTACCTCCAACTTCGATGAAGGGTGTGCAGAGTTTCTTAGGCCACGCGGTGTTTTACCGGCATTTCATCAAAGATTTCTCTAAGGTGGTGAACCCGTTGTGCAAGATTCTTGAGAAGCATGCTAAGTTCAACTTCAATGATGATTGCATAAGAGCTTTTGAATTGCTGAAGTTCAAGTTGAAAACTACTTCCATCATCACTGCTCCAAATTGGAGTGCCCCTTTTGAACTCATGTGTGATGCAAGTGACGTAGCGGTTAAGGCTGTTTACGGGCAACGCATCAACAAAATTTTTCATCTGGTCACTATACTAGTAAGGCCATGAATAGTGCCCAAGTCAACTATACCGTTAAGGAGAAAGAGCTCCTTGCCATTGTGTTTGCAATTGAGAAGTTCCGCCCGTACTTGATGGGTGCAAAAGTCATTGTCCACACGGATCATGCCATGCTTCGTTATCTTATAAGCAAGAAGGACTCGAAAACTCGGTTGATGAGATGGGTGCTTTTGTTGCAAGAGTTTGATATTGACATCCATGATAGAAAAGGGAGTGAAAACCAAGTGGCGGACCATTTGTCTCGTTTAGAGGAGGAGGGGAGGCCGCATGATGGCCTCGAAATCAATGACTCCTTCCCTAATGAGCAACTCTTGGCTATTTCAATGAAAAAGGTGCCATTGTTCGGGGATCTAGCAAACTTTCTTGTGCGTAGAATTATTCCGGATTAGTTCACTTCAAACCAAAGGAAGAAGCTCAAACGGGATATTCAAGATTATTGGATGATCCATACCTTTCCTGGATTTGTACATGGGGTGGTTAGAAGATGTTTACTGGAAGAAGAGCAAGGTGAAATTCTTGGGGCTTGTCATTCTTCGTTCATATGGTGGTCATCCTGGTGGAGCAACAACGGCGGCCAAAGTGCTTAGTTGCGGGTTCTATTGGCCCACTCTTTACAAGGATTCAAGTGAGCTAGTGAAAAGATGTCATGAATGTCAACTTGCCGATGGAATCTCAAAGAAAAATGAAATGTCTCTTACAACCATCTTGGAGATTGATATTTTCGATGTGTGGGGTATTGACTTGATTGGCCCTTTTGTGAGTTCTTGTGAAAACACCTACATCTTGGTCGCGATTGATTATGTGTCCAAATGGGTTGAGGCCATTGCTTTACCCAACAATAAGGCGATAAGTGTGGTGACTTTCTTGAAAAAGAATATTTTCACAAAGTTTGGTACCCCACGTGCTATTATAAGCGACGGGAGCTCACATTTTTGCAACAAGGCTTTTGACACTTTTGCTTAGCAAATATGGTTTTACTCACAAAGTCACGACCCCTTATCACCCACAAGCTAGTGGACAAGTTTAAGTTTTCAACCGGGAGATAAAGAGTATCTTGTCAAAAACGGTGAATGCTAATCGGACGGATTGGTCCAAGAATCTTGATGATGCATTATGTGCTTATCGGACGGCTTACAAAACACCTATCGGGATGTTGCCATACCGGTTGGTGTTCGGAAAAGCTTGTCATCTTCCGGTGGAACTAGAGCATAAAACAATGTGGGCTCTAAAGAAGTTGAATCTTGATTGGGATGTAGCCGCTAACTTGAGGGTTGCACATTTGGATGAATTGGATGGTTTCCGGTACCATGCTTATGCAAGTTCGTCCTTGTACGAAGAAAAGATGAAATATCTCCATGATAAATACATTTGGAACAAAGAGTTCAAGGTGGGCGATCTTGTATTGTTGTTTAACTCAAGGTTGAAAATGTTTCTCGAGAAGCTAAAGTCTAAATGGATGGTCCTTTTGAAATTGTGGGTGTGACACCTTTTGGTGCATTAGACTTGAAGAAAAATAATGAAGTATTCCGAGTCAATGGTCAATGGGTGAAGCACTATTTGGGAAAGGTTGGAGATAGCCACGTCGTGGCGATCATTCATTTCAATTGATGGTATTTTGCGTCGTGCCGCGACGTTAAATCATGCGCTTCTTGGGAGGCAACCCATGTTTCTTTTCCTTTTTTCTTTTGTAGTTAGGTGTTATTTTTATGCTAACTTGATTTGAAGTGTGCTATAGGGATGAGTGTGACTTACAGGATTTGTGGACAGAAATCTAGCTAAGTGTTGCAGGCTTTGTGGACCGCAGTTGATTTGTGCGGCCGCACAATTATCTTGCGGACCACACAAATGAAAGGGTGAAAATGTCAACTCTCTAAGTTTTTTCTATCAAAGAAAGGTCGATGTGGGACTGCAAAAGGAAATCTGCGGCCACAACATAAAATCTGCGGCCGCACACAAAATTTTTCGGACCGCAGATGAGATGCTGAGTTAAGGTCACCTGGTAATAGAGTGTGGACTGCACATGAAATTTTGCGGTGGCACTCTCTCCTCTTTCCCTTAGCCAACCAACTATTATAGATAGAGGAACAGGGGCATTTGTTCAGTTTTTCACTCTCTGAGCATAGAAGTAATTCCCTCTTGAAATTTCTTGGTGATTTCATCTGTCCACACACACAACATCCTTGATCAGTCATTGTGGACCGCAGTTGATTTGTGTGGACTGCACATTTATGGTTGCTACAGCAAAAGTGCAAAGGGCCGCACAATTATCTTGCGGACCACACAAATGAAAGAGTGAAAATGTCAACTCTCTAAGTTTTTTCTATCAAAGAAAAGGTCGATGTGCGACTGCAAAAGGAAATCCGTGGCCGCAAGGTGAAATCTGCGGCCGCACACAATATTGTGCGGACCGCAGATGAGATGCTGAGTCAAAGTCACCAGGTAATAGAGTGCGGACCGCACATGAAATTGTGCGGCCGCACGCGCTCCTCTTTCCTTTAGCCAACCAACTAGTATAAATAGAGGAACAAAGGCATTTGCTATGTTTTTCACTCTCTGAGCATAGAAATAGTGCCCTCTTGAAATTTCTTGGTGATTTCATCTGCCAACACACACAAAACATCCTTGATCAGTCACTCGTTACACTCATTCATCTGGTATGCTTCAATTTCTTGTTAATCGTTTTCTTTTAATTTGTTGATTTTTAGTTATTTTAAGTCCATTTGTCTTTAGAATTCAATTGTGTATCCATGTGGGGTAAATCTGTAATGGGTTAAATAATACATGCTCTATGAGGAAGAGGGGAGGCCGCATGATGGCCTTGAAATCAATGACTCCTTTCCTGATGAGCAACTCTTGGCTATTTTAATGAAAAAGGTGCCATGGTTCGCGGATCTAGCATATTTTCTTGTGTGTGGAATCATTCCAGATGAGTTCTCTTCAGACTAAAGGAAGAAGCTCAAACGGGATTGTTAAGATTATTATTGAGATGAACCATACCTTTCCTAGATTTGTACGGATGGGGTGATTAGAAGATGTGTATCGGAAGAAGGGCAAGGTGAAATTCTTAGGGCTTGTCATTCTTTACCATATGGTGGTCATCATGGTGGAGCAAGAACGGCAGCCAAAGTGCTTAGTTGCGGGTTCTATTGGCCCACTCTTTACAAGGATTAAAGTGAGCTAGTGAAAAGATATGATGAATGTCAACGGGCCAGTGGAATCTCAAAGAAGAATGAAATGCCTCTCACAACCATCTTGGAGATTGATATTTTCGATGTGTGGGGTATTGACTTCAGAGGCCCTTTTGTGAGTTTTTGTGGAAACACCTACATCTTGGTCGCGGTTGATTATGTGTCCAAATGGGTTGAGGCCGTTGCTTTACCCAACAATGAGGCGATAAATGTGGTGGCTTTCTTGAAGAAGAATATTTTCACAAGGTTTGACACCCCACGTTCTATTGTATGCGATGGTGGGTGGGTGGTGGGGGGGGGGGGTCACATTTTCGCATAAGGGCTTTTGACACTTTGCTTAGGAAATATGGTGTTACTCAAACACGACCCCTTATCACCCATAAGCTAGTGGGCAAGTTAAAGTTTCCAATCGGGAGATAAAGAGAATCTTGTCCAAAATGGTGAATGCTAATCGAACGGATTAGTCCAAGAAGCTTGATGATGCATTATGGGCTTATCGAACGACTTACAAAACACCTATCGGAATGTCGCCATATCGGTTGGTGTTCGGAAAAGCTTGTCATCTTTCGGTGGAACTAGAGCCCAAAACAATGTGGGCTCTAAAGAAGTTGAATCTTGATTGGGATGTAGCCGCTAACTTGAGGGTTGCACATTTGAATGAATTGGATGAGTTCCAGTACCATGCTTATGCAATTTCGTCCTTGTACAAAGGAAAGATGAAATATCTCCATGACAAGTATATTTGCAACAAAGAGTTCAAGGTGGGCGATCTTGTAATATTGTTTAAATCAAGGTTGAGGATGTTTCTCGGGAAGCTAAAGTCTAAATGGAGTGGTCCTTTTGAAATTGTGGGTGTGACACCTTTTTGTGCATTACACTTGAAGAACAAACACAATAAAGTATTCGGAGTCAATAGTCACCGGATGAAGCATTATTTGGGAAAGGTTGGAGATAGCCACGTCGTGGCGGTCATTCATTTCAATTAATGATATTCTGCGTCGTGCCATGACGTTAAAACAGGCGCTTCTTGGGAGGCAACTCGTGTTTCTTTTCCTTTTTTCTTTTGTAGTTAGGTGTTATTTTTGTGCTAACTTGATTTGAAGTGTGGTACAGGGATGAGTGTGACTTACAGGATTTGCAGACAGAAATCTGGTTAAGTGTTATAGGCATTGTGGACCGCAGTTGATTTGTGCGGACTGCACATTTATGGTTGCTACAGCAAAAGTGCAAAGGGCCGCACAATTGTCTTGCGGACCACACAAGTGAAAGGGTGAAAATGTCAACTCTCTAAGTTTTTTCTATCAAAGAAAAGGTTGATGTGCGACGGCAAAAGGAAATCTACTGCCGCAAGATGAAATCGACGGCTGCACACAATATTGTGCGGACCGCAGATGAGATGCTGAGTCAAAGTCACCAGGTAATAGAGTGCGGACCACACATGAAATTGTGCGGCCGCACGCGCTCCTCTTTTCTTTAGCCAACCAACTAGTATAAATAGAGGAACAAAGGCATTTGCTATGTTTTTCACTCTCTGAGCATAGAAATAGTGTCCTCTTGAAATTTGTTGGTGATTTCATTTGCCAACACACACACAACATCCTTGATCAGTCACTCGTTACACTCATTCATCTGGTATGCTTCAATTTCTTGTTAATCGTTTTCTTTTAATTTGTTGATTTTTAGTTATTTTAAGTCCATTTGTCTTTAGAATTCAATTGTGTATCCATGTGGGGTAAATCTGTAATGGGTTAAATAATACATGCTCTATGAGGAAGAGGGGAGGCCACATGATGGCTTTGAAATCAATGACTCCTTTCCTGATGAGCAACTCTTGGCTATTTCAATGAAAAAGGTGCCATGGTTCGCGGGTCTAGCCTATTTTCTTGTGTGTGGAATCATTCCAGATGAGTTCTCTTCAAACTAAAGGAAGAAGCTCAAACGGGATTGTTAAGATTATTATTGAGATGAACCATACCTTTCCCAGATTTGTACGGATGGGGTGATTAGAAGATGTGTATCGGAAGAAGGGCAAGGTGAAATTCTTAGGGCTTGTCATTCTTTACCATATGGTGGTCATCATGGTGGAGCAAGAACGGCAGCCAAAGTGCTTAGTTGCGGGTTCTATTGGCCCACTCTTTACAAGGATTAAAGTGAGTTAGTGAAAAGATATGATGAATGTCAACGGGCCGGTGGAATCTCAAAGAAGAATGAAATGCCTCTCACAACCATCTTGGAGATTGATATTTTCGATGTGTAGGGTATTGACTTCAGAGGCCCTTTTCTGAGTTTTTGTGGAAACACCTACATCTTGGTCGCGGTTGATTATGTGTCCAAATGGGTTGAGGCCGTTGCTTTACCCAACAATGAGGCGATAAATGTGGTGGCTTTCTTGAAGAAGAATATTTTCACAAGGTTTGACACCCCACGTGCTATTATATGCGATGGTGGGGGGGGGGGTCACATTTTCGCATAAGGGCTTTTGACACTTTGCATAGGAAATATGGTGTTACTCAAAACGTCACGACCCCTTAACACCCATAAGCTAGTGGGCAAGTTAAAGTTTCCAACCGGGAGATAAAGAGAATCTTGTCCAAAACGGTGATTGCTAATCGAACGGATTGGTCCAAGAATCTTGATGATGCATAATAGGCTTATCGGACGACTTACAAAACACCTATCGGAATGTCGCCATATCGGTTGGTGTTCGGAAAAGCTTGTCATCTTTCGGTGGAACTTGTGCCCAAAACAATGTGGGCTCTAAAGAAGTTGAATCTTGATTGGGATGTAGCTGCTAACTTGAGGGTTGCACATTTGAATGAATTGGATGAGTTCCGGTACCATGCTTATGCAAGTTCGTCCTTGAACGAAGAAAAGATGAAATATCTCCATGACAAATACATTTGCGACAAAGAGTTCAAGTTGGGCGATCTTGTAATATTGTTTAAATCAAGGTTGAGGATGTTTCCCGGGAAGCTAAAGTCTAAATGGAGTGGTCCTTTTGAAATTGTGGGTGTGACACCTTTTGGTGCATTACACTTGAAGAACAAACACAATAAAGTATTCAGATTCAATAGTCACCGGGTGAAGCATTATTTGGGAAAGGTTGGAGATAGCCATGTCGTGGCGGTCATTCATTTCAATTAATGATATTCTGCGTCGTGCCATGACGTTTAAACAGGTGCTTCTGTGGAGGCAACTCGTGTTTCTTTTCCTTTTTTCTTTTGTAGTTAGGTGTTATTTTTGTGGTAACTTGATTTGAAGAAGAATATTTTCACAAGGTTTGACACCCCACGTGCTATTATATGCGATGGTGGGGGGGTCACATTTTCGCGTAAGGGCTTTTGACACTTTGCTTAGGAAATATGGTGTTACTCACAAAGTCACGACCCCTTATCACCCACAAGCTAGTGGGCAAGTTAAAGTTCCCAACCGGGAGATAAAGAGAATCTTGTCCAAAACGGTGAATGCTAATTGAACGGATTGGTCCAAGAAGCTTGATGATGCATTATGGGCTTATCGGACGACTTACAAAACACCTATCGGAATGTTGCCATATCGGTTGGTGTTCGGAAAAGCTTGTCATCTTTCGGTGGAACTAGAGCCCAAAACAATGTGGGCTCTAAAGAAGTTGAATCTTGATTGGGATGTAGCCGCTAACTTGAGGGTTGCACATTTGAATACATTGGGAGTTCCGGTACCATGCTTATGCAAGTTCGTCCTTGTACGAAGAAAAGATGAAATATCTCCATGACAAATACATTTGCAACAAAGAGTTCAAGGTGGGCGATCTTGTAATATTGTTTAAATCAAGGTTGAGGATGTTTCTCGGGAAGCTAAAGTCTAAATGGAGTGGTCCTTTTGAAATTGTGGGTGTGACACCTTTTGGTGCATTAAACTTGAAGAACAAACAAAATAAAGTATTCGGATTCAGTAGTCACCGGGTGAAGCATTATTTGGGAAAGGTTGGAGATAGCCACGTCGTGGCGGTCATTCATTTCAATTAATGATATTCTTCGTCGTGGCATGACGTTTAAACAGGCGCTTCTTGGGAGGCAACTCGTGTTTCTTTTCCTTTTTTCTTTTGTAGCTAGGTGTTATTTTTGTGCTAACTTGATTTGAAGAAGAATATATTCACAAGGTTTGACACCCCACATGCTATTATATGCGATGTTGGGGGTGTCACATTTTCGCATAAGGGCTTTTGACGCTTTGCTTAGGAAATAAGGTGTTAATCACAAAGTCACGACCCCTTATCACCCACAAGCTAGTGGGCAAGTTAAAGTTTTCAACCGGGAGATAAAGAGAATCTTGTCCAAAGCGGTGAATGCTAATCGAACGGATTGGTCCAAGAAGCTTGATGATGCATTATGGGCTTATCGGACGACTTACAAAACACCTATCGGAATGTCGCCATATCGGTTGGTGTTCGGAAAAGCTTGTCATCTTTCGGTGGAACTAGAACCCAAAACAATGTTGGCTCTAAAGAAGTTGAATCTTGATTGGGATGTAGCCGCTAACTTGAGGGTTGCACATTTGAATGAATTGGATGAGTTCCGGTACCATGCTTATGCAAGTTCGTCCTTGTATGAAGAAAAGATGAAATATATCCATGATAAATACATTTGAAACAAAGAGTTCAAGGTGGGTGATCTTGTAATATTGTTTAAATCAAGGTTGAGGATGTTTCCCGGGAAGCTAAAGTCCAAATGGAGTGGTCCTTTTGAAATTTTGGGTGTGACACCTTTTGGTGCATTACACTTGAAGAACAAACACAATAAAGTATTCGGAGTCAATACTCACAGGGTGAAGCATTATTTGGGAAAGGTTGGAGATAGCCACGTCGTGGCGATCATTCATTTCAATTAATGATATTATGCATCGTGCCATGACGTTAAAACAGGCGCTTTTTGGGAGGCAACTCGTGTTTCTTTTTCTTTTTTATTTTGTAGTTAGGTGTTATTTTTGTGCTAATTTGATTTGAAGTGTGCTACAGGGATGAGTGTGACTTACAGGATTTGTGGACAGAAATCTAGCTAAATGTTGCAGGCATTGTGGACCGCAGTTGAATTGTGCGGACTGCACATTTATGGTTGCTACAGCAAAAGTGCAATGCGGCCGCACAATTATCTTGCGGACCACACAAATGAAATATTGAAAATGTCAACTCTCTGAGTTTTTTCTATCAAAGAAAAGGTCGATGTGCGACTGCAAAAGGAAATCTGCGGCCGCAACATAAAATCTGCGGCCGCACACAATATTGTGCGGACCACAGATGAGATGCTGAGTCAAAGTCACCAGGTAATAGAGTGCAGACCGCACATGAAATTGTGCGGCCGCACGCGCTCCTCTTTCCTTTAGCCAACCAACTAGTATAAATAGAGTAACAAAGGCATTTGCTATGATTTTCACTCTCTGAGCATAGAAATAGTGCCCTCTTGAAATTTCTTGGTGATCTCATTTGTCTAACACACACACAACATCCTTGATTAGTCACTCATTACACTCATTCATCTGGTATGCTTCAATTTCTTGTTAATCGTTATTTTTTAATTTGTAGATTTTTAGTTATTTTTAGTCCAATTTTCATTAAAATTCAATTGTGTATCCATGTGGGGGTAAATCTGTAATGGTTTAAATAATACATGCTCTATGTAGACTGGGTTAACATATTTTCATGCTTCTATGATGTTTCCATGTCAAATTGTGCGCAAAATTGAAAAAACCTAGAATGAAACAACTGAACTGTTCGTAATTTTTGAATTCTGCTGCCGCACCTGAATTTGTGCATTTCCTAGAAATTGATTTGAGGGCAGCATTAGTGAAGAAGGGACTTGTGGCCGCAAGGCAAAATGTGCGGACTGTAGATTTCCCATTGCGGCCGCAGAAATGCACTTTTACTGTCATGAGAGAGTCTTTACTTTCAGTGTCCAATGTGCGGCCGCAAGTTTAATTATGCGGACCGCTGAAATCATGTTGCGGCAGCAGATTAGCTAATTCTCGATCATCAGAGAGTTGACATTTGTTGGGTCTCAGAGGTGCGGTCGCAAGTGGAATTGTGCGGGCCGCACTCGACTCTTACGGCCGCAAAACAAAATTGTGCAGTTCGCAAGTCATCATCTGCGGCCGCAAGAAAATTGTGCGGATCGCATTTCTGGTTTCCTGGAAGCATGCTTTGACTGTGTACCCTTACTGTGTCTTCTGGTTTATGTCTTACTTGCATGTCTCCTGGGTATGTTTGAACATGGAATTTCAATTAACAATCGCCTTTGCTTGATACAAATAATGGTTCGATATAGGGGACGAGGCGACACATCTAAAGGGAGAGGTGAACCTTCTCGAGGTCGAGGCAAGAGTGACTTGCCCCTTGGCCAACAAAAGACAATTACAAAGAAAGATACAACCGGCAGAGGGAGAGGTGCAGATCTCTCCGACACAAGCTCATATGTCCCTTCTGGGGAAGCATCAGAGGGCAACTCAGCCTCTGTTCAGGAGCAATCGGCCGTAGAGCCAATGCTGCCAGGGCGATACCAGCTCAGGGACGAGCCATCCTCATCTCATAGAACTTTCAAAGGATCGGAGAGTGCTAGTTAGGCTTCTAAGCCATCCGATACACCAGTCCCTAAGGCGCAGGATGCTCCAGTTCATGATATCCCCGATGATGGCAAAAGGGGGAGATGCTACAGCTGCCGGCCTTGAACAGTCGAAGAAGAAAGAGGTTTGGGAGGACCTATTTGTTAGCTTAGATGCCTTTACCAGCTTTCGTACCTGGTGGCCAATGAGGTCGCTAACCCTTGAACGGTAGTTTCTATTGAAAGATTTGGAGAGGTACAACCCAGCAGTGTTGAGATAGTTTAGGGAACGCAAGGGATGGATGTGGTTCACTCAAAGTATAGTGGAAGCCAAAGAGTACCTGGTCCGTGAATTCTATGCCAATGTGGCTCACATAAAAAAGGGGACAAAAGTGACTAAAGTATATAACCTAAAAGTGTGATTTGATCAGCATACACTCAACACGTACTTGGGCTTCGAAGATGTTGAGCAAAAGAAAAATTTGAATAAGTATGCATTGGGAGACGCAACCGGACCTTGGTTAGCGGAGATTCTAGCAGCACCACGGCCACCACCACCATGGATTGCCAATGGGGTTCCTATCCATCGGAGCACTCTAAGAGTTTAGGGGAATGGTTGGCCAACCTTTGTCTGCAGCAGACTGGACCCTAGCCAGAATGAGACATACCTTCTGATTCCTCGGGCAGTTCTGGTTGCTTCTATTATGGCGGGTACCCTATCCATGTCGGTGCCATGATGTCGGCCAGCATCTTAGTGATTTCTCGGCAAGGTGACTTATCTACCTGTATCCTAACACTATTACAGAATATCTCACGGATGCAAGGGTGGAGCCGAGGGATTATGACGCAAAGGTGAAGCTGAAGAAGCCTTTTACTTGGTATTCACTGATGGATGCGAACAATCTGAAGAAGAAAGTTCAGGCTCCTACCACTGCGTGCCAGTCTGACGAGCCAGCTATGATAGCTACTAAGGCAGTTAATGTTCCATCCACTTCGGCCGAACCTTCCTCCAGTGTCGCAGCTATGCCTCCACCATCATCCACAACCCCTACTGCAGTTCCTGCCACAGCTCCCACCTCGGCTTTAAAGCCAGTGCCTATGCCTACTGTCCCACTTTTTGCGCTGCAAGTCTCCCAAACATTGGCGAGCCTCAACAACTGGATGCAGACAACCACTGCAAAGTTGTCTGACTAATCTAGTATTGTTGCAGCGCACTCTTCTGTTCAGGCACCTCAATTTCCCCTGACAGTTAAAGAGACATTGAAGGATCTCCTAGAGAACCAGAACACTATTATGGCTACCTTGGTACAACACAGGTCAATGATCGAAGAGATGGGAAAAGAAGTAAAGAAGATGAGAAAGTCCCAAGCCAGCAAGAAATCAGTGGACAAGCTCCGAAGACAGGTGACCAGGCTTGCTACAGCCGAAGATCTCCCCTTTGACTTGCTGCTTGTCCCACACTATTCTATCCCAGATCCTACAGGACCATCTGCACCAGTTGCACCAGCTGGCCAGTCTGAAGAGCCAGACCTTGCTGCCAACATTGCTGAGGCAGTGCATCAGATGTTCGCCAACCCAGCCATACACAGAGTTGAGGATGATGAGATTCAGTTGGCTGAGCCTGAGGGCGATGACATTGTTGGGGACACAGAGATATCCAAGGAGCCATAGGGACTTTTCTTCACTCTTTCCCCTTTTTCTACTCTTATTTTGTTAAGCATTAGGGACAATGCTTATCTTTATTCGGGGGGTGGAGTTTATTTATTATATTTGATACATTCTGAGACATTTGGCCTGTAATAACTTGATATTATTCTCTTTTTTCTTATAATGTATATCTATTCTCTCTCTTTCTCTCATTATGTATATTCATTCTATCTTCAGTAATTTTTGCTTATTAGGTTCTTTATTTTTGTTTTTTTTATTAGTTCCTTATTTGATTTAGTAGCTTTTTTGTTTGATTTAGTAGCTTTTCTTATGTTTTAGTAGATAATAAGCCTTTGATTTTCTTAATGCCACGGTTCTTTCCAAAGGTAGTTGTTGTGTGAATCGGGTGACTCGTCCCAACGATGGATGGCATGACAACCTTCTTAAGGGAATGAGTCAGTTTTTTTGGGTTTAGGTAACAATAGTAGTAGTAATGAAATATCAAATTAAGTCATGTTCGAAGAGTCAACCATGCTTCAATTGGCAGCAACACACTTAACTACGTGCTTATGGTTAGAAACAAGGTTTCTGAAAGAAATAGCTCTAGTTAGTGACTTTGTGACTCTTGTGTTGACTTTGGCAATCATCGAGTGGTTTAATTGGACCATAGTGATCTTTAAACTTGAATGTGGTTGTTGTAGGCCCTCGACTCTTTCCTCTTTTACAATGCGGTTGCGTAAGGGGTGAGGTGAATTATTGCTAGTCCAAGTATCCGTGCAAAGGGTGTAAAACTTGTCGCGAATGTATTTCAAAGCGAAATCCTAAGTTTTGCTTTGTTTGAGAAGTGATTGTAGGCTCTCTTTGGCCATTTGAGTTTTCTAATGCCAACCTATGTCATTACCCCTAGTCAACCCCTTTGAGCCTCTAGTCTTTCTCATTTTGATAACCATGTTACAAGACTTTACCCGTTTGGTCGTGACCCTCTCTTGGCACCCGAGCTTTACTTGACACCCTTGTGAAACAAATGGCTTAAAAAGTAAGTTTGGGGGGAGATATGAGGAACTTGAAAAAGGTATCAAGGCACAAGAAGAGAAAAGAAATGACCTCTATGAGTAGAAAAGGCAAGAAAAGAAAAGAACAAAAAGAAAGATGCAAAAAGTGAATAAGTGGATGGATTGAAGCGATTCAAAAATTGATAATGATCCCAACATAGAGAAATCAAGAAGGGAGAAAAAGAATGAAATGATCAAGAAAGAGTGATGTTAAGTCTCTCTAGTCCCAATGAAAAGAAAGTGCCTCTAAGAATTGGCAAAGTATGAGCCGAGAAATGAAAGATGGAGTGCTTAAGGAAAGGTGTAACCACTTACTCATATGGTATCCTACCCTAACCCAAATGCCTTCATTACATCCCGAAAGAAGTCCTACTTTATGGTACTTGAAGCCGTACTTGTGACATTCTCTTGAGACAAATGAGTGAACCTTTTATAAATCTTTGGATTGAGTGCTAAATTTCTTTAGTGAGCTAGGCAAATGGAAAGTAGAGGCGGAAGAGTTTGGAGTTCACCATGACCTACATGATAGAGCAAGAGTCCTTGATGAGTAATGTCAATTATTGAAGCTCAAATGTCACATTAGAACTATATGTGCATGAATGTTTAACTTGTCGCCTTGTTGATAATACACGAGTAATGTGAGTAATTGTTGGTCCCAACTAATGTGTGCATGGCTCACCTTTAACTCGCTGAAATGACCCTTAACTTTTGGAGGTGGAAACTAATTTATTTGCTTGGGGACAAGCAAATACTTAAGTTTGGCGGAGTTGATAAGTGAGGTTTTTGACTGCTTATTAGCACCTTTTAGCTTTTGTTTTAGTCCAAAAGTATTGAATTGTGTTCCCGAAACTAATGAAATTGTGCAAATTGCCGGAATGCCGGAAGTTTGGTTTCCCAAGATGAAATCCGACTCAAAAAGGAGTGTTCCGAAGCACAAGGAAATAAAGGACGTGGAAGCACAAATGTGCGGTCCGCAGAAGGAATTTTGCGGCCGCAGAAGAAATTATGGACCATAGAAGTCTATTTGTGGCCGTAAACCAAGAAGAAGTATCTAACAAAACTTTCAGAAATGTGCGGACCGCACATGAATTTTGCGGCCGCAAAACTGGGCTTAAGAGTCAAAGATCAGAGAGTATGCAAAAAGACAAGGTTCAGGAGCCTTTGTGAAGTGCGGACCGCACAAGAATTTTGTGGCCTACTTGGCGGCCGCAGTCCAGAAATGTGCGGTCGCAGAAGATTGCCTCGCGGCCGCAATCTAGAAATGTGCGGTCGCAGAACTCACCTTCCTACCAACTGAAGAAATCTGCGGACGGCACATGGAATTGTGCGGCCGCAAAACCTCCCGAGGGGCATTTTTGTCCACGATTTTTGTTCCTGTATGAATAGACGAGTTTCACAAAATTAGGTTAAGTTTGAACAGACAAAGCTGCTGTAGCCGTTTATCTTTGCTATTTTAGAATGTTTTAGCTTATTTGAGTATTTTAATATTAGATTTCATCATTTTAATCTTCCATTATAAATTTAGTTAGCTTTTCATCTTTATTTTCTTCAAATCCCATAATGAGTAGCTGGATTTTTACGAGAGTTGTGACCCAATCCTAGGGTGTAAACCTTTTGGATGATTAATTTTAGGCTTGTTTATGGTTGTGTGTTGATTATTTAGCTTAGTTCATGCGTCAAATTTAGAATTAATGGTTGCAAATATTGATTCATGTCTATTTGACTTAGTCTTTACTTGAGAAAGAGGGACCTAGTCTAGGATAACTTAGCTAATAAGAAATTGGGTTAGTTGAGAGATTGATTAACTTAATTAAAGGGTTCAAACTAGAGATAGTAAGAACTCAACTTGAGCTCTTATCAACTGTTTTGGTTGATACCCATTTGGTCTTGAGAAAGCCAAATTGGGCAAAATAACTCTCTGACCGAGAGGTATTGAGTGGGTAACGTGGAGTTGGGAGCTATAATATATTCCAGTCAACAAAACAAGTATAAACATCTTTACCCATTAGGCAAACACCTAGGTCATGGTCATAGCCCTAGGCCTTTAATACAATTGGAGAAACGTCAAAACATTTATCTATAATCTATTTTCTTTATCTTGCATTCATTGGAGTAACAATAGAAATAGAAAACAAAATCTTGTTGTAGAAGTGCAATCTTAGATAACCCATTTTCTTTCTTCAAATATATACTCCTAACACCCCTCATAACTCCTAGTGGATTCGACCCGGACTCATAGTTGAGTAATTATTATTGCATATGACCGTTTCATATCTCCTATAGAGGTGTGTTATGGACGTCATCAGGTATACATGAAATAGTGGAGCGAGGCTCAAATACACAAAACGGCCGGCCAGATCATTACATTCTTCCCCTCACAAATAAATGTTCATCCTCAAACTACTTCAGAAACATACCTTGAATGCCAAAAAGATGTGGATATCTGCTCCACATATCATGCTTGGTCTCCGAAGTCGCCTCCTCAACCGATTGACCTCTCTACTGAACCTTCTCCGATGCAATATCCTTCGACCTCAGCTTTTGAACCTGCCTGTCCAAAATTGCCACTAGTTCCTCCTCATAAGCCAAGTTCTCATCCAACTGCATCGAACTGAAATCTAACACATGTGACTGATCGTCATGGTACTTCCGAAGCATGAAAACATAAAACACCAGATGAACTCCCGATAAGCTAGGTGGCAAAGCAAAGCTGTAAGCCACCTTACCCACTCTCCGAAAACCTCAAATAGACCAATGTATTGAGGGCTCAACTTGCCCTTCTTCTCGAATCTCATCACGCCTTTCATTGGAGAAACTCTAAGAAGAACCCTCTTACCCTCCATGAAAGCTGCATTACGAACCTTGCTATCAACATAACTCTGTTGTCTAGACTACGCTATATGAAGCTGCTCCAGAATCAACTTCACCTTCTCCAAAGCATCACGAACTAGATCAATGCCTAACAACCTAGCTTCCCTAGGCTCAAACCAACCAACCATAGAACGACATTGCCTCCCATATAAGGCCTCATACGGGGCCACCTGGATACTCGACTGGCAGCTGTTGTTGTAGGCGAACTTTGTTAACAGTAGAAACTGATCCCACTGGCCTCCGAAATTAATGACACAGGCTCTTAACATATCCTACAAGATATGAATGGTCCGCTCGGACTGCCAAATTCGTCTGAGGATAAAATGCCGTACTCAACTCAAATTGCATGTCCAACTTACACTGCATGCTCCCCAAAAATGTGATGTAAACTAAGTGCCTCAATCTGAGATAATAGACATAGGCACACCATGTAGGCGAACAATCTCTTTAAGATAAATCCGAGCCAATTGCTTAGAGGTGTAGGAAGTCATGACTGAGTGAAATGTACAGACTTGGTCGGTTTATCCATAATGACCCACACAACATCAATTTTCCTCAAGGTCCAAAATCCATAGTGATACACTCCCATTTCCCTGTATATCTAAACTCTAAAGCAAACCATCCGGTCTCTGATGCTTATACTTGACCTACTGACATTCAAACACCGTGCAACATGCTCACTGATTTCCTTCTTCATCCTTCTCCACCAATAATGCTGCTTCAAATCACAATACATCTTTGTAGCACCTGGTGAATAGAATACTGTGAACTGTGAGCTTCCTCGTGAATCAACTCCCTTAAACCATCCACCTTTGGAACACAGATCCGACCCTGAAGAAGTACAGAAGTGTAGTACGAGTACACCACAATTGGTACCCAGTAAGTATCGGGTCTAAACTCGAAGAAGTATTGGCGAGGCTAGATGCTTCCGAATACTTACCGCACAAGTATAATCATGGAAGTTAACAATTATACAATAAGTAATATCACGAATAACAAGAGTCACACATATCAACAGTTGAAAAGTACTAAGCATGCTTTTCTAGGACTTAAATAACCATAATGCTGCTTAGATATCAAATACCAGATAGCATGCACAAATGACGGAGCCAGGACTCCCAATTAGCATATAAGGATGTTGAGTAACAATTAATAGTTAAATAAATATTTCTAAATGAGTAAATAATAAAAATGCATGCGCAACTGGTACAAGATTCATTTACCCCCATACATAATCCATGCATTAACATAACCCGATACACAATCCATGTATTGACTCGGTACGAAATCCATGTACTGACCACGCTCGCAGGGCCCAAGGTAACATGGAAAATCGCCTGACTCCGGAGGGACGGATCCAAATCCAAGCGCAAAGAGGGGCATAATAGCCTCCCTTATAAATCAATATTCGATCATCATGTCCAATGTGCCGTAACAATATTTCATCCGCACGCTTACCATTCGTTCCTAAATCCTCTGCCTAAATCACGTGTCCATATTCAAAATACATGTATATGCTCAAGAATTATAGATAAAAGGTGCATAAGGACTTAATAAATATTATACATATATGTGCTCAACAAATCTCTATGTGACTACGAATAATTATGCAATTTCACATATCAAGAATAAGTTCCCATACCTTCACAATTAATCATAAGCCTAGCCCTGATTTCTAAGATGAATAATAGAGCAATGTAGTCCCATAAGTCAAATAAATCACGAATCAATTAATCAGTGGGCAAAACAAGGAACACAATAGTTTAATTCTACTCTGGTCATAATATAAACTTGGTAAATGCATATACACTCGCCACCACGTGTATACACTACCCAAGTCAAATCCTTGGGGTCTACCTCTTAACAAGGTAACCCAAGATATTTATCTCCACCTGGTAGACTTAATATCACCATAAGTGCGAATTCCTTATAAATACAACTCCAAATGGCTCACATCTAGTTAAATACAACCCAATAATGTCAAACAAAGCTATAGAAATCGATTCCAAATAATAAAGCTCCAATCTTTATCAAATAGTAAAATGTCAACCCGGGCCCGCTTTCCGAAACCCGACAAAAGTCACAAATCCTGACTACCCATTCGAATATATATCCGAATAAACAAGTTTCATCCATAACCGACTCCAAATCGAGGTTCAGATCTCCATTTTTCTAGGTTCAGATCTCCATTTTTCTCTTTAGAAATGTTTTTCCAGAACCCCCAATTTTTTTGACTTAGATTCACCAATAGAATACCAAAATCAAAGATAGAATCATGAATAATAATTAAATCTGAGTCAAGTACACTTACCCAATCCAAGTGGGTGAAAATCGCCTTAATCGGAGCTTCCAATCTCAAAATATGATAAAATGAGATCAAAGTCCCGAAAATGATAACGTATAATTCTGCTAGCGATACATTTCATGAATACAGCCAAGCCTCGCGTTCGCGGAGCATGACCGGCTCCAGCCCCAAAAATACCCTACACGAACGTGGTCTTCCACCCACGGATGCGGTGCACAAGGTCCACTAGCCTACATTAACGGGGTCGCCTTCTCCCGAACGCGAAGGTCAAATGCCTGGCCAACTGCCAATCTGCCTTACGCTACGCGAACGTGATGCCCATGTCGCGAACGCAAAGGCCAAGATGCCTCACCCATCGCGAACACGGCCCTAGTGTTGCAAACGTGAAGAAGAAAAAGATCTACCCCTGGAATAAGCCTTCGTGATCGCGAGACCTACGGAGCAGACCTGCTCCGCGGTCGCAAAGCACATTAGACATCAACAATCTTCAGTAGCTCAACCAAGCTCGAATTGATTCGAAATCCATCGGTAACACTCCCCAGCCCTTACGGACCACATCCAAACATTCCAACCAATCCCAAAACATAACGCAGACCTACTCGACATCAAAACTACAAATCGCGCCTCAATTCATGCTTAATGAGCTAATCAACTTCCAACTTTCAAAACCCATGCCAAAACAAACCTAACCAAAACAAATCTATTCCAACCTCCGAAATCAAATTCCAAATCCGATAACCTCAAATTTAACCTTTGGTCAAACCTATGAACTCTCCAATCCTAGAAATTGCCAAATTAGGCAAATAACACCAAAACATCCTGGAAACTTCCAAATCCAATTCCAAACATACGCCTAAGTCCAAAATCACCACACAAACCTATTGGAACCATCAAAATACCTTTTCGAGGCCGTTTCTGCAAAAGTCAAATATCGGTCAACTCTTACAACTTAAGTTTCCATAAATAGCACTAAGCGTTTCAAATCATCTCGCACCTTTCTGAAGCCAAACCAATAAACCCTGCAAGTTGCAAAGCAACAAACACACATACGGGAAACATCAAATTGGATAACGGATCTCAAATACACAAAACAACCAGCCGGGTCGTTGCACTTACTTGGTATCAATTGTGGTGTACTCATTCTATGCTTCTGCAGATTATTTGTGCAGATGCTCAGGTGGGTACTAGCATAGCCTCTTGTTGAGCCTAAGCATCCACTCAGAGAATTAAGGTGAGCTACACCTCATGGATTCATTTCGCAGTGCCCAAGTTCCTGTCTTTTATTATCTCATGTCTATTTTCATTCTCTCTGATAGTTTCGATTATGTATTCAGACTTGTACTTATTCAATAGTTGCTCGTGTACTTATGCCACCTAGTCCTTGGGGGTTGTGCTGTTTTGGTCGTGTTTGGACCATGTTATGATTGTATAACATATTTTACTATTTTTAGGCTACTCCTGTCTTTATTTATCATATGACTATGTTAATTATAGGAATATGGACTATATTTTATTGTTTGTGAGCTGGCTTGTTTAGCAAGTATTGCTAGGCGCCATCACGACCTAAGGTGGGATTGTGGGTCGTGACATATTTCAATGCTTCCAAATAGAAATATTCCTTTTGATTGAACACCAGAACCTGAAAATGGAATCAACAACATTAGTTGTTTAGTGAAATAACAAGGTGTAGTAGACGAAATGAGATCTTGATTATGCAAATTTATTTGTAATTGTGTGTCATTGCTAACATATAATGAGAGAATTCTAGTTTCCAAATCATACCATATGTTCTTGCATAAAGAAAGCTTTAAAAAGCAACAGGTAATGAGAAAGGAAAAGGAATGCTTACTTGAGGATTGATCGAGGACGAGCCGAAGATCCTCGCCTTGCATCCAAGAGTGATGGGCACCCCAATTGATATACGTGCTGTCTGGGAAATTAGCCTCAACCAAGTGAAATGCAATAGCTGAGATGAATAAAGCCAAAGAAAGAAGTTGAGAACCTACCATTTTGAATATGGAACAATTCCCTTGTTACTTCTTAGTTCTCCAAATCCAAACTAGAACTGGAAATTGTGTGTCTTTGGATTTGGAATATGTAACGTTTATATAGGTCTTAATCAAATAATGCCTTGTTGAGGAATCCCTTGAGCATGTAGACCTAGTCATCAGTTTGATGTTGTTAGCAACATTCTTCAGACCAATGTGGATTTATGTGGAGTTTGGTGTCTCGATAGCCAAGAGAAAAAGAGAAAAGAGATTCATAAATAAATAAGTAAATAAAAACTCAGTGGTTAAGAAATTTACATGGACTCCATGAAAGAAATATTCCCATTAAAACAGAGGAAAATAACAAATAATATGCATTAAAGAGAATACTACCAATAATTATTAATTATGTTTCAATCTAGCACTAGTCAGCTCTATTAATAAGATCTAATCATTCAATTCAACATAAGCTAAATATTCAGTTGATTTATTAATGAGATTATTTTTACGCTAATCGTTAATTAACCTATCGCAACCTTTACATGGGGTGAAAATCTAGACCAGCCAGGTGGACCAACGAGGGTGTGACACGTAGCCCGCTAGAAATGAGGATGAAGAGTATTGTGGCCGGTGGCTGGTTGGGTGCTTCAAGATCATTGTCTTAAGTATCTCGAGGCAACGATGCTATTTTGGAATGGTCGAGGCCATCATTGACTGGTTAGGCCATAACACCGGGACGAACATATCTTTTTCTTTTGGCCCTAACCCCAGCCCCAGTTGGAGCGCATTCTCACCAACCCTTTTACATCAGTCATCATCGAGCTCTGTGCTGAACCAGAGATGCCTTTTCAACAGAGTTTTTAGCGCTGTCGAAGGATCTTGTTACAAAAAGGCGCTTCCTTTTTTTTATACAGTTAGCTTATCAGAGAATCTAAGGGATCCATTGTCATCATCCTTCAAAATAAACCTCTCATAGGCGCTTCCTTGTTTTATATAGTTAACTTATCAGAGAAGCTAAGGGATCTATTATCATCCTTCAAAATAAACCCCTCTCTCTCTGTATCATCCATGAAAGAAATAACATTTGCAAGTACAGAAAGCTCATTATTGCATTTCACTTTAACTATCACTTTTATTTTAGTTTTCATATGGGTTATACGGATCATACTAGCGGATAAAAAGGGTTTTGGATCATCCACGATTCACTTGCCTTTAAACTCTTAAAAAAAAAAATAACTATTAAAGTGGATAAACTATTTTCCCGGTAAATAGTTTGGCATAGTCTGTGGGGATAGGAAACTATGATATCGTCTTGATCCTTTTGCTTTAAACCCTTTGCCAAACCACCAAAAGCTTACTTACTATCAAACCTTGGCCATATCAGAGACTCTAGGCGTGAAAACCTACATATGGATGGTCAGCAAGCCATGCTAAGGCGTTTGGTGAACCCACAAAGCCCAGAGATATTTGAGGACCTACAAGGTTCACAACACATTATAGGACGTGAGTAGGTGGAAAACTAGTCCTCTTCACATGAAGTAGGTCAGGACCACATTCTAGCAGAAGATGGGGCTCTTGTTAATGAAAGAGATGACGATAGCAGATATTAGATAAAATGGCACGCCCCGTGAATAGTCCAGCAATATAATTTTAAGGTATTAGAGATGTATTGTAAGAAGAGCTTTGAGCTCGAGAAGGTGGTGGAAAACATGCTAGCTGTACAAAACACATTCATGACACGTATGGAGAACGCTATGGCCTCTTTCACCAACACTCGTCTTGGGATAGCAATGCCCCGTCATCCCACAGAGTCTGAGGCCCTAGTGGATATTGCAACTAACACGGTAGCAACGAAGGTCCCTCGTGGTTCAGGGGGCTAAATGAGCAGATCGGGGACTGCGCAAACATCAGAAAAAACATACAGGGTTGAGCTCCCTAGCTTCATGAAGGAGATACACGCCTGGATGGATCATATATCTGGGACCCCACCGGTTGTTAGGGGTACAAACAGTAAGAAGTATGTAAAGCTACCATTTAAATCAAGTGCGGCTCCGATGCTTATTCTGAAAAGATTCAAAATGCTAGATATGCCGAATATGCCGAGATATGATGGGATAATGGATCGCAGAAGCATGTGGCATTGTCACGACCCTAAAACTCAAGCACTCGTGATGGCGCCTAACACAAATTCTAGGCAAACCGGACTTTACAACAATGAACCATAATAGTAGAAATGAAAGAATTAACATAAGTCTAAACCTTAATTAGCCTAATAACGTCAATAAATGATAAATCTCCTAAAACTGATAAATACGAAGTCATGAGCTCTAAATAGAAATACAAGTTTGCAAGGCTAAATAAAAACACTGTCCGAAAATAAAGACAACAGTACAAATGGAAAGAGACACCAAGACTGCGATGGGGATGCAGCTCTACCTCATCTCTCGTACAGCTCGGCAAGCAAAAACTCTGCTATTGGTGACTAGGCCCGACACTTGGATCTGCACAATTAAGTGCAGAGTGTAGTATGAGTATAACCGATCCCAAGTACCCAACAAGTATCATAACTAACCTCGGCGAGGTATTCGAAGCAAGAATTATAAATGATACTCGCTATAACCTGTACAATTCATAAATTCTTGTACTAAACAGTTATATGATGAAATCATGAAATCACGGATAAGACCACCTTGCTGCACACATTTACTCAAGTACTTTGTTTAGGCAATGATCCATCATATAAAGATGATATGCAAGTAATTTAAGTAAACAATCATGGAAAATGCAAGTAAAGATGAAATGCAATAACCAAACAACACTAGCTAGATTTTTCTCTAAAATTCCAATACAATACCAAACCACTGATCGATGGATATCAACTCTGCGTGTACGCCATCAAGAAGGCACATGAGAGGGTGAACCTAGGGGGATGGATCCACATGCTGCATGGATGACTCACGTGCTGCACGGGCAACTCACGTGCTAATAATATCAATTGCACAGACAACTCACATGCTGCATGGACAACTCACATTCCAATAATATCAATATTTGGATCTACAAGGACAACTTACGTGCTAATGGTACCAACCGCATGTACAACTCACGTGCCAATAATCACAATTCGCCCGGCGTGGTCATAGGTTACCGGTCTAGATCATATCACACAAAAAGCAAATATACAAGAAGATATGTACATTATCAATGAATATCAAGTTTCATACTCTTGAATTGGCATAAATGACATGCTATGGTGTAGTCACATGCAATGTATGCTAACACAGCTTAATCAGACAATTTCAACACGAAATAGCAGTTTATCAGGTTTAATCAAGAGAATAACCTCACCATATCCTCAAATGCGGTACAAATAGCTCACACAAGGGGTGCACATAGGAGATACATCACAACATGATGCTTAGCAATTAAATCAACATGTATCATAGCCTAAGCACTACCCCGAGCATGAAATAGTACCCCAGATGGGCTCAAACCCACACATATGTGCCACTCATAACACGAAGCTATCACAAATAATTCAGGCAACTTGTGCCTCAACCAAGTTTAGGTAAGATACTTACATCAACAAAGCCAAATAACTCCTCTAACAAGCCATTCCCCCGTGTATCAAGCTCCGGACGACTCGAATCCAACCAAAATAACTCAATACCATCAATAAAAGCCATAGGAAACAATTTCAAAAGATAAAGCTAAGATCTTTAACTTAAATCAAAAAGTCAACCCAACAAGTTAACCCCAATCCTACACCTCAGAACCCGATCAAACTCATAAATTCCGAATACCTGTTCTATTACGAGTCCAACCATACCAATTTCATCCAATTCCAACCACAAATCGACCTCCAAATCATTAAATCTCACTCTCCAATAACATAGCCTAAAACCCCTAAATTTCACCTTAATGCAAATAATCTAGGTGTAATAATCATTATCGATCATCAAAAGTGAGTAAAGATCACTTACTTCTTCAATTGTGATGCAAAGCTCTCCAAAGATTGCTCTAGACCGAGCTCCACAACTCAAAATATGTTAAAATAACAAAAACCGTTGAAAAATAGAGTACTTGAAATCGGCCCCGGCATACCCTTCACGATCATGGAAATGCCTTTGCAATCGCGAAGTACAAACTCCGAAAGCTGCCAAAACCTTCAATGCGAATGCGACAACCAGGTCACGAATGCGATGACTAACATTGCCATGTCTACGCGAATGCGTCCATTCTTCCGTGAACGCGAAGGCTTAAGGCCAGATGCCCTAGCTGAATTCCCTATACTACACGAACGCGATATTGCTCACGTGATCGTGATGCCTTCTGCCTCCCAAAGCTTCACAAACGCAAGCTCCCTTCTGCAAATGCGATGAACAATCACCCTGCCAACAACTTACCTTCCGCGGTAGCGATAACCTCTTAGCGATCACGAAGAAGGAAACTAGACGCAAATAATCAACAACCCCAACATGATAGAAATGGTCCGAAACCCATGCGAAACACACCTGAGGCCCTTGGGGCCCCTGCAATAACACCAACCAATCCCAAACACAACACGGACCTACTTGAGGCCTCCAATGACACAAAACAACATCAAAACCATGAATCGTGCCCCAATTCAAGCCCAATGAACTAATGAACTTTCAACTTCAAAAACCCATACCGAACCATATCAAATCAACTCCGAATGACCTTAATTTTTACATGCAAGTCCCAAATAACACAATAGTCTTATATCAACTTTCGAAACAAAAACCTGAACTTGATATCAACAAAGTCAACTCTCGGTCAAACTTCTCAACCTTCCAAACCTCTAATTTTCAACTTTCGCCAAAAAGCTTCAAATCAACCTACAGACCTCCAAATACAAATCCGGACATACACTTAAGTCCAAAATTGCCATACAAAACTGTTGAAAGCATAAAAACTCTATTCCGGAGATTTCTACATAAAATCCAAACTTCGGTCAACTCTTTCAACTTAACCTTCCAATCTTGGGACTAAGTGTCCCAATTCACTTCGAAACCTCCCCAAAACCTAACTAATCACCCGGAAAGTGAGGCTAAAATACTCAAAACAACTGGCCAAGACATTACATGTAGCTTATACGACCGACATAAATGGGAATGACTTACACTCAAATGAGATTGAATCTGCTATGCTCAAAAAATTTGGCCAAACACTCACAAAGGGAGCTTTAACTTTGTATATACTTTTACCTACACATTCTATTGATTCTTTTGCTATGCTTGCAGATGTTTTCCTGAGGGCCCATGCTGGGGTCCGAAAGATCGAAACCTACAAGGAAGACTTTTTCCAGACAAAGCAACGAGAGGATGAATTGCTCCAAAGATTTGTGGAGAGATTCCAACGGAAAAGAATGATACTGCCCACAGTACTAGAGGATTACGCTGCAACAGCTCCGATGGTCTGAACCCTAACAGCTCTGGCGCTTCGTGGAAGTTCAAAGAGAGCCTGCAGGAATTCCGTACTAAGACTTGGAGCTAAGTGTACCATATGTATACAACCAAAATGCAAATTGAAGATGACCTTAGAGTTCTCGTGACGATTAAAGTAGGAGGACACTTCAAAGAAAGGCCAAAAGGCGTACAGGAATTTGAGCGAAGGAATCCAAGGGGGTAGATTCGAATCTTATTTTTCCCTTTGACAATATAGACTAAGCTCGAGATAAGAGCCCATTAGTAGTAGCTGGGGGCCGGTTAGGTGAGATGTAGCAAGGCCCTCCAAGCCACCATCGAGGGAACCGATGACCCCAAGGTTAGCCGAATATAATTTAACATCCGAGCCGCAGAACTGGTGACATCCTCGAAAGATATCAAGGACTCCAGATTCCCAAGGGAGATCCATTCCAACCCAAACAGGAAGAACCAAGACCTATGGTGAGATTTCCACAACGCTCATGGGCACCTGACCGAAGACTACAAGAATCTGTGAGCTGATGTGGCGCAATTACTCTTGGCCGGACACTTGAAGGAGCTCCTTAGTAACCAAGCCAAGCAAACCCTGAGGAAAAATTAGAACAGTGAGGAACCAAGGAAAACGCCATCCCCGAAGTAGACAATCCGCATGATTTTTGGCCGGAGAAGTGGTCAACGATGTCACCTATTCAGCCTCCAAAAACACTATGGTCTCGGTATCCTCCGAAAAGAGAGATCGAGATTACTCGGAGCACGATCTAATCACTTTCAATAGCAAGATTGCAGCGGGTTCTCAAACCCGCACATTGATGCACTAGTAATATCTCTTAATGTGTTAAATTCTAAAATTAAGCGTATGCTAATTGATTTAGGTGGTTCAACCAATATCATCCAACTACAGGTCCTAGAAGAGGTGCAGCTAGCTGATAAGATAATTCCGGCCACAATGCTACTGGGCGAATTCAACATGGCTAGAAAGCTGACTTGGGGGGAGGGGGAAGAGATCATCTTGCTGATTTATGTCGGTAAGAATGGTCCAAGATACGATGCTCGATGTCATGATCGGTGACATGTCTTATAATATCATCCTGGGAAGGCCTTGGCATCATATTATTCAGGCGGTCCCATCAACTTTCCACCAAGTCTTTAATGTGATAGCTCAACTCGACAAATGGGAGAAAGAACAAATCGCACCGGAGAGGGGGTCCCACCCATCATCTAGATTCAAAGTCAAGGTCTTGTTCGGATATTGATCGTAGCAAGCGTCACTTCCTTCATTGGATGGATTCAAGCTTGCTTGTCTTGCTCTCATATTGGAAGGCTAGGTTTGCAACCCTCTAGGAACTGAATCGCTAGAAAGATCTCTTCTTTCGTTTAAACCAAGTGGACCCTAAACCAAAGCTTTGATCGTTGCAGATAAAGGAAATACGAGGAGAGCAACTGGTGACCCAAGAAATGAGTTCACTGGTCATAACAAGCAGACAGGGCAGAGCTGGGACGGATCCCAAATAACAATTACAACAACTAGTTCTATTGACCAATACTAGGGGAGCCATAATTACGAGAGGACAACCATTCCAAGGGAGAAAAATTGGAATAACCTAATGTCTCAAGAGCCTTCAGAGTTCCAGAGGATACCGATGCTGCAAAATCAACAAGAGAAGAGCTCGAGGGACTCATCCTCTTTGCCGACCAAACAGAAAGAAAGGTACTCATGGGTTCGGGCCTTAGTCCCAAATTTAGGCTTAAATTTGCAAAATTTTTAAAACCTAACATAAATTGCTTTGCTTGGTCCCACTTAGACATTGCAAGCATTTCGCCAGATTTGGTTACTCACAAGTTCAATGTTGATCCGGATCACCCTCCAATGAAATAGAAAAAGCGACCACTTTCTTTTGCTCGTAATTAGTTTGTCAAGGAGGAGGTAACTAAATTGCTTAAAATGGGTTAAATCCAGGAAGTGAGGTACCCGGATGTTAGATAATGTAGTTGTAGTTCCTAAAAAGCTCAACAAATTTAGGATGGCGTAGATTTCAAAGATCTAAATAAAGCATGTCCCAAAAGACTCGTTTCCCTTGCCCCATATCGATCACATGGTTGGAAAAAAAACCAGACAACATGTTAGTTCGCTTTTTAGATACCCACTCTAGGTACCAAATCAAGTTACACCACGAGGATCAGGAAAAAACTTCGTTCATCATGGAGTATGGCACTTATTGTTATAATGTCATGCCTTTCAACCTTAAAAACGCCGGGCCACTTACCAAAGGCTGGTAAATAAAATGTTTAAAAAATAAGTATTTAAGGCAATGGAAATTTTTGTTGACAATATTCTTGTTAAGTCTCTAAAAAACAGAGGACCCTCTGTAACATTCGCAAAAAACATTTGACATCCTCCGGAAGTATAACATGAAGCTAAACTTGGAGAAATATGCTTTTGGGGTTGGCTATAAAAATTTCTTAGATCCCCCGTGTCCAATCAAGGGATTGAGTTAAATCCAAAAAAAAAAATCAAGGCCATCGAGGAAATTCCAAACATACAGGCGAGCGTAATGGCCGTGCAAAGGCTCACCAGGAGGCTGGTTGCATTGGGAAGATTTATCTTGAGGTCATCATAGCGGTGCCAAAAGTTGTTCAAACCGTTGAATAAAAAGAAGGATTTTGAATGGACATCAGCTTGCCAGAAGTCCCTGAGGGATCTCAAAAGATACTTGTCAAGTGCACCCTTGGTGGCGAAGCCAAGGACTGAAGAATCGCTGCTCGTGTATCTGGCCTTATCCGAAGTAGTGGTAAGTGCAGTCTTGGTCGAGAAGAGAAAGGTATGCAATCTCCCATTTGTTATGTTAGTAAAACTTTTCTAGATTCCGAGACTAGGTATACATATTTGGAGAAGTTGGCCTTAGCACTTGTGACGGCTGCTCATAAGCTTAGACCTTATTTCCAATGACACTCGATTTGTGTAGTCTCAACTTTCAGTTGTAGAGTATCCTTCATAAGACAGAGCTCTCAGGTCGACTGGCCAAATGGTTAGTCGAAATAAGTGAGTATGACATAACATATAAGCCTCAGACTGCTATTAAGTCATATGTCTTGGAAGACTTTGTAGCTGACTTTAATCCGGGCATGATGCCTGACGCGACGAAGGAGGAAATGCTTGCCTCCAGGACTGTGCATGGGGTATGGACCCAATACACGGATGATGCTTCCAATATGACGTGAATCGGTCTTGGCATACTCCTAACCACATCGTTCGGGAAAACCGTCACGCAAGCAATAAAATATTTTCTTTTAACTTGAAACGAAGCCAAGTATGAGGTCGTGATTGTAGGTATTGAATTGGCATCAGGACTTGACTCCAAAAATGTGGAATTGAGAAGCGATTTGCAGCTGGTAGTCAACCAAGTTCTCGACATTTACGAAGCCAAAGAAGAGTGGATGCAAAAGTATTCAAGTAGGATCTTGGAGCTGCTATCCCGGTTCAAAGAATGGAAGATGACTCAGATTCCACGAGATATAATATGGAGGAAGATGCCCTGGCTAACCCTGGGTTGTCAACAGGCATCGAAGAATCGGGACCAGATGCGATCATGCATCTTCTCCTTTCTGCCCTAGAATCAAATCAAAATAAGGTATGTTCACAAGTCTAACTTAGGACTGGTGTAATGATATTATGAGTTATTTGCAGGATGGGACATTTCTCGAGGATAGTAGAGCTTTCCGGGCCCTCAGAACCAAAGGTGCCCAGTGTTGCTTGGTTGGGGGTCGTTATACTGGAGGTCTTTTCATGGCCTATTTGTCAAGTGCCTATGTTTGGGAGAAACCGATTGTGTGACAAGGGAAGTTCCCAAAGGTAGTTTTGGAAACCACTCTGGATACATTCGTTAGTTAGAAAATTGATGAGAGCTAGGTATTATTGGTCCAAAATGGAACAAGATGCAAAGTCTTTTGTGCAAAGATGCAACAAGTGTCAGCAGCACACCCGGAAGGTCAATCAGCTCGTGGAGCCCCTTCACTCGGTTATCACACCATGATCATTCATGAAAGGGGACATGGACATAGTAAGCCCATTTCCTATGACACCTGGTCTGGTAAAATTTCTATTAGTGTTAACTGCCTATTTCTCAACATGGGGCGAAGCAGGAGCTTACAAGCAAATCCAAGAACGAGAGGTGATCAACTTCATTTGGAACTATATCATATGTAGATTCGGATCCCACAGGAGATAGCCTATGATAACAGACCGCAATTCATTGGCTCCAAGGTAACCCAACTCATCGAAGGATTGAAGATCAAACAAGTCACATCAACTACCTATCATCCTAGCATAAATGGCCAAGAGGAATAATGAACAAAACTTTGATACAAAATTTCAAGAAGAAGCTAGAGCAAGCTAAGGGAAAATGCTCGAAGGAGCTAACCAAATTATTGTGGGCTTATTGGACAACAACAAAAGCTAGCATCGGAAGACACCCTTCTCCCTCTTCCATTATGTAGAAGCGCTGATACCAGTTGAGATAAGGGAACCTAACCTAAGGTTCACCCAAGCCATAGAGGAATCCAATTCTGAGTCCATGTCCGGTCGAGGAACGGCGGGACGTTGCTCTCATCCGAACTATGGCGCAAAAACAAAGAGTTGAAAGATACTTCAATCGAAAGCCAACATGCGACTCTTTAAAATTGTGGACTGCATCCTCCATAAAGTATCAGCCAGAATAAAAAAAAATTGAGCCATAACTGGGAAGGGCCATATCAAGTCAATAGGATCACCGACAAAGGTGCATATCGACTTGAAAATGGGGCCAAGAAGGATTTACAAAACAATTTGACATCAGCCATTTGAAGCGCTATTATTGCTAAAACACAAGTATGATTCACATCCTTTGTTTTGCCCATTTTCTCCAACTTTTGGTCAAAAAAATATGCACCCACAAGATTGGGACGACAAGCATAAATGCATGTTCGATATCATGTCGAGCGAGAAATCTGAAAATACATGTTGTACTCTTTTCCTTAGCCACAATTTTTATCCCCAATGGATTTTTCCAGCAAGGTTTTTAATGAGGCAAAAAATGTAAAGCATATTACCACGAGAATGTACTAGGACTCGGAGACCGAACTCGCGAAAGAACTTCAGTACAAGTATTCATCTTTATAATTAACACTGGGGGTGGGGGGGTGAGGGGGTGAGGGGAGAAGTAGATATCAAGACTACTCATACCGAAATTGCCTAAATATAATATTCAAATAAAGCTGTGTCAAGAACCGAGCAAGACAATAACGAAAAGGGCGAATAGAAAGCGAACAAGCATTTTATAAATAGAAAAATATTTTGGTTATATGCATAGCCGAGAAAGTTTGGATTTTGTGCGGTGGGAGAAAATATCATTCACGCGCAAAAAGGGTCTAAAAAAATCTGATCCATGTGACCAAAAAAGGGCATAGTAACCAAAATAATTCACAAGATAAGCACTAAGATGGGGGGAGGACACTTCTTGAAGGACCAACGAAGTCTTCAATATTGAAACTCTCCTCATCACACCCGATGGCACCTATTCCAAGTATTTATCTGGAGCAGTAGCACCCACTTCAGCCTCTACAATCATCTAGGAAAGGTCAATGGTGTCACCCTAAACCGCACATAGAGTCTCCAAACGGGTAGAGAGGTTCACCATATTCTGATCTAGCGCGACCGTTTTTTTGTCAGCTTGGTGGCGTCCCCGATGCTTTCTGCACTGACCCTCGATCTTTATTCTGGAAGCTTCCTCTTTGTGTCAGTGGTTCTTTAAAGTGTTCAATTTAGCCTACAACTGAGCCATCCCCTCATAAGGGATAATGTTTGCTGACAAAGCTTGATCATTTTCATCCTCCCTAGAAAGGTTTTCTCCCCGGAGCTTTAGGTTTGAATCAGAGAGAAAAACCAAAGCTGCCTTACTCTCCACCAATTCCTTTTGGACCTAATTGAACTGCAATGACATGGATGCCCTTAGAGCATGCCTATACTTTTGGTCTTCTCAAAGCTTGGAATTCATCGCGCTAAGCTCACTGACCTTAGAAATAGCATGCTCAACTTCCTCAGTGAGCGCCACCGATTGTCTTCTTGCTCTCTCCATAGCTACGGTGGCAAGTGAATGGATCTACACAAAGAAAATAGAGAAGTAAAATTTTAAAACTAAAATATGGATAGGGCCAGAGGAAAGCTAGTATTACCTGAAGAAGAGAGACAACCAGTTAGAAGAGGGAGGATTCCAAATCATGAGCTTCTGTCCAGTGAGAGGGAAGGATTCGAGGGCCCTGCTTTTATATGTAGCTCTCGAGCAATAGTCCCCCGCCGACCCCGATTGCCGGACTAGAAGGGACTATATTAACCAGCCCAGGTACCCCTAACACCTCTAGTTCGGCGGCTGCAACCTTGTCTCCTCCTCTTCCTTTCATATAAGCGGCCTCCACCTCTTCCATGTTGATGTCAATCACCCTAGGGCATCTCCTCCTTCCAGCTCTCGGTCACCCTATGGCAACGGAGGAGACGTGCACTGATACCCTCCATAGCAGGCTCGCTAGAAATTCGGGCCAGCCTTTTCTAGTTTGAAGAAACACCGATAGTCAAGTTCATATTACGCATGGTAGCGAAGACAGATAAGGGAATCTACCAGCAGTAGATCTTTTCCTGGGTAGTCTTGTAGAATACACAAATCTAGAGGTAAGTCAGATATAAGTGATAAAAATTTTGCTTAAATACGCTCTCGTAGCCGACTATCTTGGTTCTTTCCCTTTCATCGATTGAAATAAATGGCCCTCTATGTTAGGTCATCCTATTTTATGGATCATAAAAATATCCCTCACCTAGTCAAAGATCTTAGGAACATGGGACATGGGCGACTGCACTGGCTACAAGCGAGAATCAATATAGAGAAAGATGAGTAAAACCATGATTATTAAGATGGTTTGGTTATGTGCATGGGTTCCCAAGAGTTTGCGATGATTTTAACCATGACTTGCAATTGATGTCTTCCATAGGCTTGGGAAGTTTGTTGCATGTTTTGATGGTCTCTTTAATTGAGTTAAGTAGGAGATTTCTAGTCAATGGAATGAGTACTCTATTCGTGATTAAGAGTTGATAATGGGGTTCTCATATTTTTATATAATAGCATGATAGATGTGGTGAGTCGTGTGGTGTTGGGATTGAATAGATAAGGTTGCGATTCAGTTTTGAAAGGTGAGTCGTGTGGTATTGGGATTGAATGGACAGGGTTGCGATTCGGTTTTGAAAAGAAGGTCATGAGTTCTAAATAGCATGGGATATTTCAGATATTTAAGTGCATTCTAGCACTATCTTGTATTGCTGAGAATGATGTATGTTGTAGAAGATGCATTGCGTATGAATTGCGGATGCTTGACTAGTACTACTGGGATTGGATGGTTGGTAACCGCTGATGTTCAGGTTTGCTACTCGATGCAGTAAATTTATGGGAGTAATTCTTATGAGGTGATTATGTATGATGTGGCTGTTATTAGGTGGAAGAGTTAGAAATCGGGTATGTAGATTCTTGTATTCATGAGATTTAGAGATTGGATCTTCTTAGAGGCAGAATATCCCTTTGGTTGCAGACTGTGAATATGTGTTAAGGGTTAGAAAACTGATTGTATGTGTTATGAATAGGTCATAGTGAATAGATCAAAAGTGAACTCCTATTGTGGTTTTGAGACCTTGGACAGGTTAATTTGGCTGATTGCAACTTGTGTGCAAAGTTTGATTCTGATCTGGAATGTCTAAGTGTAGTTCAGATGCGTTTGGCGAAGATGGAATATTTGAAACTTAAAAGGGAATGATTTATTATTTGATTCTTGGTTTTGATGTTATTTGTAGTGCTTTAAAACTTTGGATAAGTTTGATAATGTATTTGGACTTGTTGGTGTGATTAGACAGGATCCCGAGGGGCTCGGGTGTGTTTCAGATTGATTTCGGACCCTTTTGGGAGTTGAGGGCATGGCTGGTTTTGGTGTGGTCGCATCTGTGATGTTGTACTTGTGAGTTTTGGTATCGCAGAAGCGATGCAGGAGATGCATATGTGATGTGGTAGCACAGATGCAAGGTCTGCTTTTGTGAAGAAGATGCGCATCTGCGAGAGTTCTCAGGCTAGGTGGTGTCGCTCCTGCGGGATTTTGTGTGTGCATGTGGAGCCACAACTGCAAAGTTATTTGTTGCAGGTGCGATGGTCAGTTGGGAAGTGTCTGCATATGCAAACTTTGTGACGCATATTTTGATATGCAGATTCGTGAGACCCTGGCAGCATGTAGTATTTCGAGGGTTTGTTCTTTTTAGGGCTATCTAAGGGGAGGGGAGTACCCAAACTGGTATTAGTTTGTACCGGTATCCATACCGGTACCACTGCCACTCCTTTCCGGTCCGGATAGAGGGTAGGAGTAGGGGATTTGGGTAAGGGGACGAGGAATGGGAGGGTACCGAACCAGTACCCTTAACGTTTTTTTAAATATAGCCATTTTTGTACCGTTAGCCAACCGTTATTTTTAAAACTTATAGGCGTTGGTAACGACCAAAAAGAGCTATGCTTCCCTATTCCCCTAACATCCCCTACCCCATAATTTATGCTTCTAACCCCTAGGTTTTTCCAAATATGTTTTTGCCCTATTTTAAAACTATAAATGCCCCATTTTATTTTTTCAATATTCACGCAAAACTCTCATATATCTCTAATTCTCTATATTTCTCTATATCTAATTGTAATTAACGTTCTAGCTCTCAATTATTTTGGCATAATTTTTCAAGTATCAACATCAAATATTCAGCGGTGTATTTTTTTCTTAGCACCGCATTACTAGTTAGAGCAATTTTCTTTTATCAACATCAATTATACGTCAGTGTTTGGTATATTCATTCTCATTCTTATTAATTTTCGCATTTACTTTTGTTATATTTTGTAGCTATTTTTTTTTTAATTTTATGTTTTGATTATTAGAAATGGCTCGTAAAACTAGTAAAAAAATTGACTAAGGGTAATGCTAGTTCTAGTAGTCCTACTCCACTTGATGACTTTACTCACATAGATAAAATACCTGTCTATCATGATGTTAATGTTAATAATCAACCACTATATCACGAAACATTACAAGCACATTATGATGATTTTGATAATTGAGTGAGGATGAAGAGAACATAGATGAAACATCTACTAGTCCTGTTCCTGCAGCTCCAACTCAGAGTCAATCTGAGTTTGGAGCTAATGTTCCGTTTTCTCCCACTAGACAACCAGTTGAACATAAAAAGATCAATTGTTTGGCAATGGTTTACGCAGGATAAGGCTAATGAAAAAGCTAATTGTAAACATTGTAAACGTCGATTATCTTTTAAAAATAAATCTGGTCATGGCGGAACCGGAGGTTTAAAGAAGCATATGAACTTCATCGCAAAGATGTTTATCTTGCTACGGAGAGGGGTCCCCATTCTAAAATAAATCCTACTCAGTCCCGACATGGTTCTCATACTACACAACCACAAATTAACCATGTGACAGAAGACATTCTCCATTATGATTAAAAAAAGGATGGGGGAAAATAAACAAAAAATGGTAGGTGTAGAGGGTTTATCTTTTAGTTGTCATCTAATGGATTTATTCGTTACATATAGGAAACGTATAATCTTGCTTTTCAAGGTTTTTCTAGAACAACTATTACAAATGATATTTTTAAGTTTCAACGTGAATATCAACAATGTTTACATTATTTATTTTTCCACTAGATTGTAGAGTTTCTATCACTTCTGACATAGGTCGTAGTGTTAATGATTATGATTAATTAACAGTATATGTTATTGGATAGATAACAACTGGGCTATGCAACAATACATTGTTAGTTATATATTTGTTGATGACCGTCACACTGGTATTTTTATTTCTAAACAAATTAAAGAAATTTGTGATTTTTATGAAATTTCTAACAAAAATATTACTATTACTTTAGATAATACTTCTAGTAACATTTCTGCTGTAGCAGTTTTGAAAACTAGATTAACTCCATGTCATATTTATAATTTAGTTGTTCAAGTTGGACTTACTTTATATGGCATTACTCTTGACAAAATTAGATTTGCAGTTGGTTATACCTGCTAGACATAGAGAATTTAAGATGCATCGTGAATCTTGTGAATTACCCTTTCGAAAAATTCTTAAAAAAGTTGCAACTAAATGAAATTCAGTATATGATATGTTGTCTGTTGCTTAAGAATATCGATTGCCTATTACCAACATGTTTAATGCACATGTTTCATCTGTTCGCACTATGATAATAGATGATGATTGGGGTATATTATCCAACTATTTCTAACATGCTAATGTATATAGCTGGACTTTCGATATTTTTTTTAGTATAAACAAAAATAAGACTATAAAGATGCTATTAAAATAATGGTTGAAAAATTTAAAAAATATTATTCTCCTATTCATGTTATTTACATTGTTGCCGCTGTTTTACATCCTCAAATTAAAGTTATTGGTGCAAAGACGCTTATTTCGATTTACCATAATTTAGAAATAGAACCAACACAAAGACCACCTCTTCTACTTGTTTGTCTAGTATTCAACCAAATACTAAAGTTGTGTATGACTATTACCAAAAACAAATGAACTCTGTTGCACCAACTAGTGGTGCTTCTTTTTCTTCATCATCTCAACCTCTTAAAAAGACTGCTACAAACAGACCTTTTGGTGCTATTTGGCTAATGATTAGTCAATCACAATCTTCACAAATTAACGAGCTTGATGTTTATTTACTTGCAGAAATTATTATATTTGTGATGATAAAGGGAATGAAGACTTGCTCAAATATTGGAGAATGAACGAACAAACAAATCCGTTTCTTTCAAGAATGGCCCGAGATGTGCTAACTATTCAAGCTTCATCAGTAGTTTTCGAAAGCGCTTTCAGTACAACACGATTTCAACTTGGAGACCACAGACACTCATTGGCAGAAGACACCTGGGAGACTACCGTTTTATTCAAAGACTGTATTAAAGCGGAGAGAAGAAACTTTGGCCTACCAGAAATAATTCAAGAACACGGTGAGGCATATAATGAGATACTATCTACCGGAGATGGCGGGGACACAGAAGAATAAGTGATACCGATGCCAAGCGAAGAACCATGTAAATTATTGAACAATTACGTAAATCATTCAAAGGAAATATGTAATTTTATTTTTACAAGTGTTGAAATACAAATAAATACTTATAACTTATATTAGAAGTCTAATGTTTACATTGCATTAAATAAAATAAAAGACACTTCATAGCCTTGAATTGTTTTAATCTAATAAGGTTTGTTTGTATTTAAATATAATATTTTTTAAAATATTAATTTAAAAATACCCCTAAGTACCCTTATCGCCTCCTTAAGTACCCCCAGGACTGGTAGGGCTACTAGTATGGTAGCTGTAAAAATACCCTTACCCCGAACCCATATCCCCTTAACCAGAGTCCCCTTAAGGAACTCCCTTTACTGGTACCACCCTCGTATGAGATAACCCTAGTTCTTTTCTCATTATTTTGAGTTTTGGAGCACGAAAAAAGATAATTTTGGAGGAGATTTTCACTACTACTTTGAAGGTAAGTAATTTCGACTTGGATTTGATTATATATATTGTTTCCTAATGGATTTATACACTAAGAACATGGAATTTTCAAAAAAAATTGGGGTTTTTACCTACTACTTAAGAGGATGAATTTTGGGGATTTGCGAGTTAATTTGGATTCGATTCTTGAATCAAATCACATATTTGGACTCGACATGTTATGTTTCATTGAAATTTGGTATTGGCTCCAGAATTTTGTTGATTTTTTGAAAATTCTTCAAAGATTAAAACTTTATGGATTGTGATCGCTTCCTATAGCATTGTCTGACTTTTTTGATTGATGATTGGAGGGCTAGCGTGAGTTTCTACACAATTTGAGATTGAAGGTTAGCCCCAATGAGGTACGTATCATGCCTAATAATTTTTTAAGGGAATAACCCTTAGGATATGACCTTGTTTGTTTAATTGGAATGTGTGAAAAGCGACTTATATGCAAGGTGGTGAGTGTATATGCAGGTGCAATGTATGATTCATGACTGGGGTAGTCTTTAGGCTATATTATGCCTTATTTTTGATATTGTGTGTCTTGCTATCATGCTTTATATACTTGTATAACTATGTGAACTTTGTGAAACATGATAGAGATAAAAAAATAGGTTTGATTTCCTAGTTCAAACATAATACTCATTGTGTGTGGTGCAGCCGCCTAATCTGAGTTGTAGTCGTACTCTTCGCACATGCATACACCTTAGAATGCTATTTTATCAGTCTATGAGTATGTGATTTGATATCCCTCGACTGTATACATGTATTCTTGTACATGCTTTCTGTGTGATGGACTAGATTGGCAGCACGTGAGGAGTCCGTGCAATGTTATGATTATGGAACATGAGTTACTCGTGAAATCTTATGATTATGGCCCGTGAATTGTCCCTGTGGTGTTATGATTATGGCACATGAGTTGTTCGTGCGGAGATAATGATTATGGCACATAAGGTGTCCGTGCAATGTGCTTATAATGATCCATCCCCTCAGGGTCGCCCTCTTATGTTTCTCTCTTGATAGCATACACGCTTGTTGTGAGAGACCGATGTGTTTCTGGTTAACACAACTATAGAAACTGATCAGTTTTTGGGTTTTTGTATATCTTCTCTAATTGGAAACTCCTTAGATGTATACATGATTTTTACCGCATATATCTCTATGTACTAGTTACGAAATGTATACATGTTTTTATGCATATCTTCTTTATATGCTACTTTACTTGATGAATTGATTCATTGTATGTATCTTCTCTGTATGTCAACCTGGATAACTTGGCTTGCTTATTTGTGCATATATTTTCTATAGGAAATTCTTGATGATCTAATGATGTTAGGCGCATATCTTCTCTATATGTTGAGCTGTTAAAGTAGTACGAAACCTGTGCATATTTTCTCTATATGCTGTACTATTAGCTTGGTTACAGTGCTTGTGCATATCCTCTCTACATGCACTGTTGGCCTTATCTATACTTCTCGTTTTAGATTTCGATATTGTTGCTATGTACATGTTTATGCGATTGTACAAGTTAAGTAAAGTGATATCATATGAGTTGAAAGCCTCATCACTACATCACTAAGGTTAGTCTTGATACTTACTGAGTACATAGGGTCAGTTGTACTCATACTACACTTCTGCATCTTGCATGCAGATGTTCGAGCTGAGCTGCTGTGGATGATGAAGCTAGCATTGATGTTGTACTAGTGATCCATACTCAAGTTACCACCTGTTCCTGGTAGTTTTGGAATTATCTTTCAGTTTAAGTAATCTTCAAACAGTTGTTGTATTTCTTTGTACTAGATTTGTAAATCTAAATCGTAGTGGGTCATGACTTGTTTTGTCAATCTTTTGGGATATTGTGTGGAATTCAACCATCTTATTGATTGATTATTGATGATCTTTCATTCGAGAGGTGTTATTTGTTTTTTGGCTTACTTGATGGGTTGAGTTACGTGCCATCATGACTTGGTGGAATTTTAGGTCGTGACATTACTCGTCCTCTTGAAGGTTCAAATCAAACATATCAGGCCCTTAAAAATGTTCTTAGGCTTGTCTAAAAGTGGAAAGAGGCCCATTGATTATACAATAACATCCCCAATCCCAAAATTTAAACCCTAAACCAATAATCAAAAACCTAAAACTAAGGTCAAACATTAAACATACTGAAATCTAACTAAAAAAATTAGGGGAGTGGTGCACCCTATTTTAGCAATGATACCAGGGACTGGTGTACCTCGCATTTAAGATCAATCAACTAGGGAATGATATACTCTATGTTGGAAAACACAGCTAGAGATTGGTGTACCCTATACTGGTAAGGAGACTAAGCAGTGGTTTACCCTATTTTAGCATTGATATAAAGGAGTGATGTTCCATGAATTTAAGATCATTCAACTAGGTAGTGGTGTACCCTATGTTGGAAAAACAAAACTAGGGATTGGTGTACCGTATACTGGCAAAGAGACTAGGGAGTAGTGTACCCTATGACTAAAATATTATCAACTAGAGAGTGATATAACCTATGTTAGAAAATACAACTAGGGATTGGTGTACTCTATACTGATAAAGAGACTAAGTAGTGGTTTACACTATGTCTAAAATATCATCAACTAGGGAGTGATGTAACCTATGTTGGAAAATACAACTAGGGATTGGTGTACCTTATACAAGCATGATTTTGAATGTTTATAAAGAATGAGTAAAAATGCAGAAAAGAATTTCGAGAAGGCTTCCCTTTTGAGAGTTTGCTGTTGCAGAGCTGTTCTTAGTCTCCGCACGATTTTCCTCTCAATGGTACCTGCTTTTTGTGAGGTTTCTTTTCATGTATTTTCATTTGCCGTGACTATTAATCACGTGGGATTAACCTTTTCAACTTTATTTTGCCTTTGGTCATTTCAGTTCGACTTCATCCTTTCAATTTCGGCAACTTTATTTTGCCTTGTGGATATTTTAGTTTGGGTTCTTTCTTTCAATTTCAAAGCAACTGCCAATCATGGCCAGTCGGGGTCAAATCAATGTCTTTGCCGAGGCGTAGTACCTTTTGCATGTATCCTCTCGCTTCAAATGAGAGCCATGTAATCGGTCTTGCCATCCTTTCTTTCCTTTTGTTTTTCCATGAAGTTAGACCTAAAGGGATTCAAATAGAAGCAAACAATTAGAGGGAATTTGATTTTAAACAAGAAGCGTCCCTTTTGGGGGAAGGAAAGAAAGACGTATCTGGAGTATATGTGGACTTCAATGAACATGACATGCAACTTGGACTGGATGCCTGATCCGTGTAAACTATCCTTTCAGAAACTCATCACAACTCCACTCTTAAAAGCGAAAAACCCTACTTAGGGCTATGTTGGTGCCTTGGCAGTGTGGATCCTCTCTTTGATCAGTAGCTTGTTCGAGATTATTGTAAGGCATGATTATGGAAAAGCATTTGTGAACTTGAAGAAGTAATGTCAACTGTCGAAACTTGACAACTAATGTTAAAATTTTGACAAATGAGTTAAACAAGAAGTAATATTCCAATTTATTGAAATATGAAAGGGACAATTATGCTACTGCTTGCTCGAGCTTAAGTTCTCACGAACTTAGTTAACAAATATAATTAGCTAGGCGAAGTCCAGAGAGCTGGAATTAAATTGTTTGGCTTTACAATTTATGCTCAATTTGAGCCTTGCTTACAAAGGATTAGATTTGGCCCAGATTGGCCTATCCAGGTTCCGGTTAGGCCCTTACAAATTTGAACCCAAAGACTTTTAGTCGTTACAATTATTCAAACGGGTTAAATCAAGGACAGGCCCAAAGTAAGTATTATCATCTTCAGATTTACGGATCTAACACCTTTGCATACATGGCCTCCTTTATTATTACAAGAAAAATTGTTCCTCCCATAAGGTAATTCGAAAAGAATAAATTGCTAGCGAAAAATGCTTTTGCTCAAAATGATTATCTGAACAGCTAATGTCACATATAACCCGTCAATTCCAAATTATGCATTCCATTGTTGTTTCTTTCAACTTTGGATAGCAGACATAGCTTCACCGCACTTCATAATTTTTGATACTAAGCTGATTGACCTGGGCCGGCTTAGATGTGGATCTGGCCAATTGTTAGTTAAATACATAAGTTGCCGTGCTCCTATATTACCTCAAACATAAAGTACCATTTTTCAATTAACTAATCATCAACTATTCATATCGAATAAACTAATACTAATACTCAAATTCAGCTGAAATAATACCATGTTAACAGAAAAACAACTTTAAACAAATTCAGTGACTCAAAAGGGAAAATCTATGGAATTCAGCACAAATGCAGCGCAAACAATTAATTGAAATAAACTAACAGTGCAATAGATTTATAGAGATGCATATTCAAACAGTTTTAGCCATTAATCATGCTGGAATCATTGAACAAATAGAAAACAAACTCAACCTTTATCCATGCTTTCAATTTAGAGTAACAGGAGTATATAAGTATACCTAAATGGCAGAAAACAAACTGAGATTGACCGAATGAAGGTGTAGAAATTTAAAACTTGAGCTCAAAAACCTTGAAGTAGCAAAAAAAATAAAAATAAACAGCAGTTCTATAGCTCGTACAACACTCGAAATCCCATAATATATGAAGCAAAGAAGTAGGAATCGAAATGGCTCTGAAATCCCCTTTTTCCTTTTTGTTTCTGCTTTGTTTTGTTTTTTTAGGCTCGCTTGAATTTCTTCAAATCTAGAATTTTAAATTCCAGAATTTGTTTTCTGCTCTTTTGAATGTGAGTTGTACTTGTGAATTGTGTGAATGAGAGTGAATGAGAATGAATGAATACTGATGAATGCCAAATTTGTGAGTGAATATTCTTTTTATAGAATAGATTGTAGCATCATTAGTTATTCTCCTTTCTTTTCTGTCCATTTTTCTTTTTCTCTTTTACTCCTAAGTTCCCAAACACCCTACCTTTTTTACTATTTTATTGCGCATCAGCCCCTACTCTCTATTTTAGAATCTTCTTAAACAGTTACAACAAATATTCCATCAAGTCAATTCCAAATCAAATCTTTTACATCCTTGTATTTGACACACCTAAACCCTTGATTGTAGGCCCATGACCCATGCCTTCCCTTACCCATTAATCTCTAAAATTAACAAGCTGTGCTACCACAAGACAATCTCACTCCTCACTATTCCAAATCAAATCAAAACACTTAATCGACAAATAAACCAATTTCATATTCATCTTGAGAAACTAAACAAACCATCATTTTAAAAATAATAATAATAATTTTAATACTCCACTAAACTAGCTATCATATAATTAACTATTATTTTGGACATGTTTTATATCAATAACCCTAAATATCATTAAAAAAACGAAAATGACGGAAAATTAAAAATTAATGGTGAATCATTAATTAACTCATTAGCTAAACGAACATTAAAAAAAGGAGAAAATTACCATCTCAGAGCCTGAACTAAGCAGTAAAAGAAGTTAGTGATACTGGACGAAACTCTAGTGCCCATGCAGTGAATCGAAATCGTCATCAACCGATTGCTCTTATCAAGAGCAATCGACCGATGTCAATTTCAAATTCAAAGGACCCATATTGGAGAACAAAATCAAAGAACATGCAAATTTTGTTTCTGAGAAATCTCAAATCTACAAATCATGAAATTCTAAAGGGATTTGGAAGGCGTGGTTAGGGATTTTGAAAGAGGAGGGGATAAGAATTGTTTCATGATTATTTGGGGCCGTTTGGCGGTGTCCGCCGCCGTGGGGCAATTTCCGGCGACGGTGAAAGGTGGAGGATTAGAGAGGTGAGACGAGGGTGTTTTGAGAGACCTTTGGAGGGAGAAGGGAGGCTATTAGGATAGTTTTATGTAATAGGGAAAATAGTTTCGGGCCATTGGATCAATTTGGATGCAAGGTGAGGAACAATTGAGGTCAAACGATGTCGTTTGGCTTTTAAAAGAGGACTGGATCGGGTTAAGGCAGACTGGGTTAGTCTAGAAGACAATTGGTTGGCCCATTTCACTTGTGAGACAACCAGACATCTTTTCCTTCTCTTCTTTGACTTCAAAAATGACCACTTAATTTGGACTTCTAATATGAACCCACCTAATTGTTGTAAAATTAATCTAATTTAAACATTAAACTATTTAAATGGGAGATTCAAAAAATTAAACTAACTAATCAAACTTAAAAATGCAAGGAAAAATAACTAATATATTAATTGTTTACGACTTTTGTATTTTTTATAATGCAATTCTATGCAATTAAGTGCTAATGATGCGGTTAAAATCTAAAGATGCAATGAACGAAAGGTAAAGTATTTTTTATGATGATTTAAAAGATATTTCTAATTATGAAAATGCAACTAAATGCCAAACAAACCAAAATAAAGATAAAGAAGAGACTTCCAAAATTCCATAAAAACAATTAAAATTATTTTGGACTGCTTTAGGAGTATTTAAACATAGTACAAAAATTATGTGCTCACAAGATGTATTTCGATCCTCGAAAGAATGGAGCGGGCTACCAGGTGGCAAACCAAACATCTGCGTTGTCGACACCCACAATGGATAATCCTTACGCAACTTTTTCTTCTCCTCATCTGTCACTTCTACCTACTGCATAATCAAGTTCATCATAACATAAAGATGACGATTCCAATTATCATTCCAGGCTTATCGTGCAGTGTTGCTCAACATTGGACCGTTCTCAAGTTGCGATGCTGATATATCCAATCACTCTTTAGGTGCAGAAACTACCTCATCTACACCCATCATAATCCGGCACATCCTTCTTCAGTATATACATTATCAACAAGTTCCCATAGAAGAACCTCCTTGAATCTCTCTAGAATCTGGTGCGGTATATCTCATTGAGCAGCAACTTGCCAATGTTGATAGGTTTCCCCATCATCGAGAAATAAATCAAACAGACCCTCGCTCTCGTGCACTCCAAAGTATGCTCACTAGGAAAGATACAAGCATGAACAAGATCTTTCGAACCTTGGTCATTCTATTGAAGTCAACCTTGTAAAGTGGGTGTCGTTGCATAGTGAATAAGTCTATTTTGCTATTGATTCTACCCCACATAAAGTATAGAGGATGCTCTCCTATTTTGGACTACGGATAAATCTTTGGAAAATTCTAGTGTTGTGATTTTGGATTCCCATATAGTCGTACAAAGCCTCATGTGATAACTTCACCCATTTTCCTCTCACATATGCTACATATTTGGCAAAATTACAGTTGGCGTATATTTCCTTTACGATGCTCGAATTTGTATGTGCGGGAGATTCTAGCAAATCATCTAGCTTCAACTCCATCATTTGTGCTAGCATGACGAGGAAATTCTTCTCTAATGTTGTTACGTTGATAGTTATCTAGAAAATATATCTCTTGCATGGCACAAAAGAGTGATACCATGTCTCAGCATCATCACCTTCTAATTGGAGAGCTGACAGGCACCTGTTATTGCCTCTCATAAGTCTAAGCCGCTTGCTTGCCTTTTCTTTTTTTGCTTGACATAACTGTGCTTACGTTTATTTTTGTGTGTGTGT